>PVKA01015819.1:0-49229 GCA_004027165.1 Ctenomys sociabilis
ATACAGTAAGGGTAAGAAAAGGTGGTGGCAGGGTGAGGTGGCCAGAGGAAGGGTGTAAGAGAACAGAGCCACATCCCATTCTAAAGGCCTTCACCCAGAACAACAGGTTCATTCCGAGCAACTCTCCAAGGACAGAAAGCCCGCACATGAGCTGTGATGAAACTCAGCAGCACAGCCCCTGCACCTCGTGTGCAGGACAAGCCACCACTGTCCAGCCCCGTAGCTCTAGCATGACTGGGCTCTGTGGCTTCAGAATCAACTGATCTAGGTTCATACTCCATCAATTAGGCTGTCAATTAGTCCGTATGTTACTGGCAGGTTCCTTAGAATCAGTATTCTTCACCAGTCAAACAGATGACACTGTGCCACTGTAACAGTTTTATTTAATTTGGGGTAAAATGACAGATATCTCAAATGCTTGCCAGTTCAACTCATTTAATCTATTAATCTAATCTTTGATCATTTCAAAGCTGGAATCCCTGGTGGCTCTTTGAGAAATACTACTTCATTTATAAGTTAAAGACATACATAATCTTTCAAGCTATGATGATTATTTATGTTCATTAGTTCAATGCAAAAGCAGAGGGAAAATTATTCAGAAAGCTGTCACACACTGCTAACTTTGCCCACAATCCCCACTTCCCTTAAAAATATTCCAACGGCTGATATTCAGCGACCACGCATCGCTGTGGGAGATAGCCATTCGCCCCGGGCCCTTGTCCCGGCAGCCCAGTCCGTTCCAGTAAAAGACTTCTGAGATCCTTGTCATTACTGCTTGCTGTCCACACTGTTGCCTTGTGTAACAGAATTGAAAAAGAATTATAGAAAATGCTTATGGTCCTTTCAAACAGGCCTAAATAACCAAGTTGGACCACAAAATACAGTAATTTGGTGGATCCCAGAATACTCATTGCTTAGCCTCCTGAATTACCTGTGCCCAGCCCTGGAGCGCATGGTTCATCCTGTCAACTGCAAAATTGGGAAGAAGCAAGCTCTGTGACAAACATACAACTTGTTTATCAAGAACAACAGAGAAAGTTCCTCTCTGGTAAGATGATTAGGAAAGTTATCCTGCTGGCAACCGGACACTTGCAGAAGTAATAACACTAATTCCTGTCAAGGAGACAGCTCAGCAGCTATCTCCTACTGGCAAGCACAAAGTCCTGAGTTCCTGAGTTTGATCCTTGGTACCAAAAAAACAACACAAAACGAAGTGGGGAGCAGAGTGGGGATGGGGAGCCCGTTCAGCAGCCAAAAGAAAAGGAACATTAATTTCTATGTGCAGATGCTGAAAATCTAATTCCCTTCTTTCCTTTTACACCTCACCCCACCCCCAGCTTCCAGAGGACAGAGAGTACACAGATACTGAAAAGACAATTTGCAAAGAAGGGCTGCCTCAAGGGGTCCTAATGGTTGGTGGGTTCAGATGGGAGGGAGAATGGGACAAAACTGCTGGCAGGGATGAGGTCCAGGAAACAGGGCCTGCGAGTGGACAAGGGCACAGTGCTTCCCACATCTGTCTCATTTTGAGGACAAGAGTAGTGTTTGACAAAGACACAATGAAAAATGACCTTCATAAAATTTGGAATACTTAAAGGGTTAACCTAATATAATTAATAAAGAGAAAATTTAATTTCACAATGGCAAGCATTCTTAAATAACTTTTTAAAGAAAATAATACTGAGTTTGATCCTGATGGCAGATTGAACCCATACATTTAGCTCCTCTATTTTCCCCTCCAACCTCCTAAGAATGATGCTGTAAGCATTTTTAAAGGCATGAATCCACAAAGATAAAAAAGAGCTGAGGACGGTAACAATTCTTCTAGGCTAGAAACCCGAAGTATAATGGTCAAAATGTGGCAAACCTGAAAAAGCTACGCCTTGAACCAGCTGAATTTGGAAAAGCAACCAGTTTAATGTTAAACTCTCCCAGATCTGCAGTGCCCGTGGCTTGTGGGAACCCAGAAGGGACAATCACAATATTCAGCCCACTGTCCCTGTGGCATAACACAGGGAGAGATCTGGTCTTGGGCTGTGATTCCTAGCATAAGACTTCTAAACTTGAAATTTCCTCAGGGATAGGAGCATCTTTTCTTACTCATGAGGATACCAGTTAACCACATGAGTTATGCTAATAAGAATGCTCGGGGCCAAGCCATGGAAGCCCCCTGGATGGAGTCAGTCACCAGAAAGATCAAGTGAATAAAGGACTGCAACTGTCAGCCCTGCTCAGAGTCTCCAGGGAGTGGAGGGGGAATCTAGAGTGCAAGCTCTGTAAAACTCTCCTGCAGAGTGAGACTCAGGGAGCACAGAGGCTGCAGAATTCAGGAGGTGCTGGGAGGGCAGCCTGTTCAGGATGGCCTGAAGACCATGTACTCTTACCCCACCTTGTCCTGTGAGAACTGAAAGCTTTGAGGGGAGCTGGGAAACCATTCTTACTAACACACAAAGGTTTTTAAAATTGTTGCATCCAAGAGACAAAAACGGATGCCAAGGAAAGTGAACATTCAGGAAAGTTTTTATAAACTACTGAAAATTGAAAACAGAATAGCTGAACAATTTTTTTTTTTTTATTGTTGGGAATCAAAATTTCTTTTCTTTAATTTTTGTTTTATTGAAGTACAAATATCAATCAAACAGTTTTAAGATACCTTGACAAGATGGATTTGATAAATTAATACATTGCAAACTGTTTTCATAATGTTTTGGTATCATAGAAGGTGCATACATGATATTATACTTACAGACATTATTTACCATATGTCTCTTATCAGTAAATTAAGAGTGTAGCTGCTTACGTATCTTATTTTTTACACCTGAATTACATCAAAGATTCAATAATTAATACTTTCTACCTTGTTATTTTCCTAGTGGTTGTCCATAGTACTAGAAGCTGACATAATATACTGTCCAACCACCATTAGTGCAAATCTTGCCTCTCATAGAATTGTGGAGAAGCACGGCGTTATCTATCCCAACTGTACTGTCCATACACACACATCATGATTCTTAATTTCTATACCCCTTCCTTTGTCTACACCTGTCAAACATGGGCACTCCATTGTCATTCAACTAACTTAGGTGCTTGAACTCGATCACACAATCCAACACAGTCCAGCATTCCATAACAATAGTGAGTTATCCAAAGAAGTTGTCGACCATAGCCATTTACAGCTCAACTTATTATTATGGCCCTGCAGTGTATACTTCATTTTTATACTTTTCTGCTGGATGGTTAAGACCTAGATAGAGCAAGACCAATATACCAACACATGTGCTTTATGTTTCTTATGAGGTCATTGAAGTCCCCTCAGTGTTTATCTTGTAGTCCTGTACCTTATTCTGTAGATCTTTTGTCTGTGTCATCCATGTGGATGAGTCACGGCCAATGCTTGACCAGTTGAACAATTTTTTAAAAATAAAACTACAACTAGATAAAAGGTACTCAGTCTCACTAGTCATAAAAAACTACAAAATAAAGCCACAAGAATGTAACACTAAGCTCCAGTAGGATGACCAAAATTCAGAGGCCCACTAGCCACCTGGGTACCACTTACCTGAGAGCAGCTGGCTATCCCACCAAGAAGATGTACCGGACTGTGGGGAGGCACAGGGCCTCCACCAGGCCCCATGAGCAATCCAGTCTGGAAGGTTTTCAGCCCCAATAAAGCCTGCAGGCCATGATAGTCCCTGCTGAGTTTCTGACTACAACCCCAGTACCACCCAGCTAAACTTTTCTTAAATTCCTACCCCACAGAAAGAAAAGCAAGCTCTTCTAAAGCTAAACAATGGTGTACCCTACAGCTCAACTTTCAACTCCTAGATAGATACAGAAAATAAATGTTTACACACACACAACAAAAGATATGTGCAAAGATGTTCACAGCAACTAGATTTGTAGTGCCCCAAATTATAAACAATACAATGTCCATTAAGAGTCAAGTGAACACAATACTGGAAGGAGTAACTCATAGAGAAGATCCTACATTTCCATTTAAAACCTAAACCAGGGTGGTAAAATCAGTAGATTTTTGGGAGGAAGAAGTGACTAGAAGGAAGCAAAAATAAGATTTCCAGGATGCAAACACTGTGATGCTCTATTTCTTCATATGCATGGGATTTAGAAGGGTGTCACCTTGTAAAAACTCATTTAGTTCTGAATTCATGGTATGCACATTTTTCCATATATGTATGCTACGCTGCAATAAAAATTTATTTTTAAGTACTAACTAGAGGTGCTACCAGTGTTTTTGTTTTAATATTTAGATCTTTGATCCATGGAAAACAGAAGAAATGAATACATTCCCAGATATACATTAATTACCAAAGTTAAAAAGTGAATTTATAAAAATTCTAAATAAACCGGTATCAGTGAATGAAATTGAAAATCTAATTAAAAGTTACAAAATCACAGTAGCTTTGTAGTAAAATTTCAAGCCAGGGATTTTGATTCCTCCTGCCTTGCCTTTGTTGGCCAGAACTGTTTTTTGCTATGTTAGGTCTCTTCTGGTTTCAAATGAATTTTAGAAAACGAGGCCATTTTCAAGACATTGGTTCTTCCTACCCAACAGCAAAGGATATCTTTCCCTTTTCTTTTTTTTGGGGGGCGGGGACAAAGTTCCCCTATGTAGTTTGGACTAGCCTTGTATCTCAGGCTGGATTTGAACTTGCAGTGATCCACCTTTGTCACCCCCTCCCCAGTGCTGAGATTACAGGTATGCACCACGATGCTTGCCTCTCCGCATTTTCTGATGTCCTCTTTGATCTCTTCTTTTGTTTTTGGTACTGGAGATCCAATTCAGGAACTTGGGCTTGCCAGGCAGGCACTTATGCCATTGAATTATCTCTTCTTTTCAGAATACTGTCGTTTTCTTTCTTCTGTTTTTTTTTTTTTGGAGTTTTCAATGTAGATAATATTTACTTCATTAGATTAGCTCCTAAATAGTTGGGTTTTTTTTTTTTTTCAATGCTATTGTGAAAAGTGTTGTTTCCCTAAATTCTTTCTCAGTGAGTCTGTTATTTGTATACAGGAATGCTAGTAATTTGAGTATTGACTTTGTATCCAGCTATGTGAATAAATTTAGTTATGAAATCTAGAAGTCTTTTGGTGAAATTTTTGGGATCTTCTATGTACAGTATCATGTCATCTGCAAATAATAATTTAACTTCTTCCTTTTCTATCTTTACTCCTCTTATACCTTTCTACTGTCTAATTGCTCTGGCTAATGTTTTTAGAACTATATTGAACAGACGTGGTGATAGTGAACATCCTTGTCCTGCTTTTACAGTGAAGGCTTTCAGCTTTTGACCATTTAGCGTGATGCTAGCTGCTGGTCTGTCATAGATGGCTTTTATCAGACTGAGATAAAGACCATCTATAGCAGTTTTATCATGGAGGGATGTTGAACTTCATCACATGCTTTTTCTGACACTATTGAGATGATCACATAATTTTTGGTTTGATATGGTCTTTTACATTTATTGATTTGCATGTTGAGCCATCCCTGCCTCCCTAGGATGAATCCCACTTGGTCATGGTATATAACCTTCTTGATCATTTACTGTATTCTGTTTGCTAGTACATAATTAAGAATTTTGGCATCTATGTTCACTAGGGACACTGACCTATAGTTCTCTTGTTTTACAGAGTCCTTTTCTGGTTTTGGTATCAGGGTAATATGTGCTTCCAGGAATGACTCTGGAAATTTTGCTTCCCTTTCAATTAAAAGAATTTGATGAGTAATTCCATTAGATCTCTAAATTTCATCAGTAAACCCACCAGGACCTGGGCTATTCTTCATAGGTAAGCTTTTAATTAAATCTTTCAGTTTCATTCACTGATATTGATTTAGAATTTTTATAAATTCATTTTTTAACTTTGGTAATTCATGTATATCTAGGAATCTATTTATTTCTTCTGTTTTCCATAGATCAAAGATCTAAGTATTAAAGCAAAAACACTAAAACTGCTGGGAGAGAGAATAAGTAGAACTCTTAGAGACATAGGTGCAGGCAGAGACTTTGAGAACAAAACCCTGATTGCAAGGGAAATACTATAAAGAATCAACAATTGGGATCTCATCTTATAAAAAAGTTTTGCACAACAAAAGAAATCACCAACAGAGAAAAAGACACTGCACAGACTGAGGAAAAAAACTAGCTAGTTGTTCCTCAGATGAAGGACTAATATCTAGAACTTACAAAGAATTGAAAAAACTCACCCCCAACCAATTTAAAGACCCAGTCCAAAGATGGGTACCCAATCCAAAGTATGAATACATTCTTCTCAGATGAAGAAGTACAAATGGAAAATCAGTTTATGAAAAAATGAACATCAATGATCATTCAAATGATACAACTGTCTGCTGCTATTCTGACTCCAGAAAAAAATGGCTATTATCAAGAAATATAAGGGCCGGCCAAATAGCTCAGCGGATTAAAGCTCCTGCAAGTAGGCTCAGGGGCCTGGGGTTCGATCCCCGGGCCTACTGCTGGCCCCGCTCCCAGGGCGTGCTGAGACAGTAATTGAGACTGGGCATGTGGCACACACCTGTAACCCCAGCTCTTGAGAGGTTGTAGACAGGCAGATCACTATGAGTCCGATCTAGTAGTGAGATCCTGAACATCCTGTAGACCTTTCCCTAAAAAATATAAAAAAGAAAAAAGAAAAGAAATCCACCATAGTGCAGGGAATGAAACTGCCCAGGCCACTGGACCCTGAAGCAACCCAGAGCGCAGGCCTGGCATGTGAGTGAGACTGCCCAGGCCGCCGGACCCTGAAGGGACCCAGAGGGCAGACCCCGCATGTGAGCAAGACTACCTGGGGACACTGGATCATCATCCCACCCAGAGCGCAGGCTAGGTGTGTGAGTGAGACCCCCAGGGCCACCGGATCCTGAACAGACCCAGAGTACAGGCCCAGTGTGGAACCCTTCAGCAGAACTCCCTGCAAAGAGGCTAGAGGCAAGACCCACCCAGCTGATTCAGGAGCAGAACATCTTCCCAGTGTGACACAAAGGGTTCACCTACAGGACTGCAGCAGGAAGAAGAGGAGCACAGCAGCCAGGCCCAAGCCACACCCACCTGGAGGAGTCTGAACTTCACAGATCCGGAAATCTAAGTTCTACACCAAAGGTCAAAAGTATACAAAATGACAAAGAGAAGGAACAAAAAGCAGTCTCAGGCCCCTAGTCCACCCAGTACAAACGCAGAAGACACTAGCATAGAGGAAATTGGAAATCACATGCCTGAAATCTCTGAAATAATAGCGTTGGAAGTAAAGAAACAATTGCAGAAAGATAGAAGAGATCAGATCAGAAATAATTTCTGAAGTAAAAAAAAGTAGTGATAACTATAATCACTTAATGCTTCTAAAGAATACATTGATAAAAAAAAAATAGAGCAGAATATAGAAATGATGGAATCCCTGAATAAGCAATATAGGAAAGAAATAGAATGTATGAAACAGATTCAAAGTGTTATACAGAAAATTAAAACCTCAATCACAAGCTGGCAAATCCATTTGAGTGAAAGTGAAAATACTTTCTGACGTTAAAGACACCATTGCAGCTAGTGAAAAAGTGAGCAAAGATCTCTTAAAAACAACGAGGATGCAGGAAAAAATAATTCAACATCTGCAAGACCAATGCAAAGATGAACTATGTGAGACTAATAGGCATCAATGAGAAGGAAGGAGTCAATGCAAATGATATAAAAAGAATATAGGCAGAAGTAATAGCAGAAAACTTCCCAAATATAGGGAAACAATCTGACATTCAGTAACTGAAGTATATAGAACTCCAAATAACATCAACCCAATTAAAACCACTCCCAGTCATATAATAATCAAGATCCCAGAAATTCAGCACAGGAGCAGTACACTAAAAGCCACTAAAGAAAAGAAACAGATCACATTTAAAGGAAAACCCATCAGAATAACGGCAGATTTCTCTTCACAAACCATCAAGTCAAGAAAAGCATGGAGCAAAGTACTTCAAGTCTTGCAAGAAAATAATTTCCAACCCAGACTGACATACCTTGCAAAACTCTCTTTCTTTCAAGTATAATGGAGAAGTAAAATACTTCCATGACAAAGAACAATTAAAGAATTTCATGATGACAAAGCCAAGTCTACACAGACTACTAAATGATGTTCTAGAGAGGAAGCAAAATGATCACAACCCCATGAATGAGAATGGAAAGAACCCACCAAATTGGGCAAACAAACACAGGAGAATAAGAGGTACACAATAGTAGTCTTTCAGTTATTCTTCTGTGTACAGCAGCAAGATATTTCCATCAGCACACTCTACAAATGGACTTCTCTTACACCCTATGGGTCATTATTCCATATGTGTCTACAGGGTGGATTTCAAGGAAATAGCTGTAGCTCAGTCCCACAAGTGACACCTGGCCACCAGTAAGCGTCGTGGTCATTATCCATGTCCACAGCACACTAGAACTTGGTGTGATATCCTATCCCCAAATTGTCAGAAGTGATGGTCATTCATTTGTCATTCCAGTATTTATCTTATGCTTTATTCTTAGTACTTCTTTACTACCATGAAAGCCTTTTCTTAGTTCAATTGTTTTGAAACATTTAATTTTTAATTAGTATTTAATTTTCTGAATAATGCTTAATCTTAAATTTTTGTTTTAAGATTTATAATATATCTTTGAATTACAATTTATCTAAAAGACATTGTATGATATCTTCTAGTGTTAGGAACTTTAAAAAGTGAAAAAAAAAAAGAAAGAAAAAAGAAATTCACCAATAACAAATGCTGGAGAGGCTGTTGGGAAAAAGGAACACATTTCCACATCAGTGGGAATATAGACTAGTACAACCACTGTGGGAATCAGTGTGAAGATTCCTCAAAAAAACAGGACTAGAGGTTCCATTATATCCAGCTACTCCTTTTAGTATCTTCCCAAAAGAATTAAAAGCATTATACCACAGTGATACATGCACATCCATGTTTGTAACAGCACATTTTGTAATATCCAAATCTTGGAAACAAACCAAATACACATCAAGAGATGAACAGATAAAAAAGATGCAGTTCTTAAAATACAATGGAGTGTTCCTCAGCCATGAGGAAAAATAAATTCAAGTCATTTCTAGGTACATGGATACACCTTGAGGCCATACTCCTAAGTGAAATAAATTGGACACACATGTGTAAACACAGCATCCTCTCCATGGTGTGAGAAAGTGTAAATAAGGACCAAAATGTGTAACAGACATTGTGAAATGGGAAGAAATTGTTCAAAAGGAAAGGGGAACTAGGAGGGAAAGGTGGAAAGGAAGGAGGGAAAAAGGGGAAAAAACAAAAGGAGAAATGAGGATAAAATGGAGACAAAGCTTTCTAAGTAAGGAGGAAAAGAGGGGTTGAAAAGAGGAAAGGGGAATAAAAAAAAAAGGGGGGGGATCGAGATATACCATGTACAGGTACAAACTCCCTATGATGAATTTGATCATTATGCATATCTAAACTGTACCCATAATAATTTAAAAACACAAAGAGAAAGAAAATGAGAAAATAAATTAAACTAAGCCTATACAAGTAGCTCAACTGTCTTCACAGAAATAGAGAATTGAGAGAAAAGGGAGTGAAAAATAAGTCAGGAAAAACTTCAAGAGGAGCAATCCTGCTTGCATACCAGGCATATGGCAAGGGTCAGAGCATCTCTCCAGGCATCACGAAGTGCTGCCACCACACCCCCGCCACATGTGTCAGCAGCCACGGTGGAGGGGAGGTAACAGTGTAATGCCACAGCTTTCACTCATCTCTTCCTATTCAGCCTTCCTCCCTCAATCAGCAAACAGCCATATTAATAAAGCTTCTCAAGACAGATATTCCTCTTGTAATGACCGAGTTCACTTCCTGTGACAAGCCATTACTTGAACTGGTCGCTAAGTGAAAAACAGCAAAGTATGCACATTACAATATTCAGAACAAAGAATCGGTCAGAGGAAACTCCAACCTGACTTTGCTTTTATTTGCATAACTGTGGCCCTGTACTGTACAATATAAACAGCAAGGGCTGGACAGATAGCTCAGCAGATTAAAGCACTTGCTTAGGCAGACACAGGAACGGGGTGCCCTGGGGTACACTGAGACAGCAATTGAGACAGGCGTGCACCTCTAACCCCAGTGCTTGGGAGGTTGGAAACAGGAGGATCATGACAAGTCCAATCTGTGTAGTGAGACCCTATAGACCTTGTACTAAATACATTTAAATACACACACACACACACACACACACACACACACACACACACACACACACACACACATATATATATAATCAGCAATACAGTACCCTCCTGTAGAAGAAGCCACTGTAAGGCCACAATACCCTCAGTTCCTGTGTAGGAAGTCCAAATTGGGGTCACAAGTCTAAACAGTGGGTCCTAATTCCAAACAGCACACCTTAGTCATGAGTCTGAACCATCATTAAACAGGTGCATCATTAAATGAGTAATGTATGCACTATTTTTTTTTCTAAAGCTGGGGAGATGGCTCAGTAGAATAAGTGCTTCCCTGGCAAGTGCAAGGGCCTGAGTTCAATCACCTGTTCTGCCAAAAAAGAAGCATTCAAAGGTAAATTCCCAACCAGCCTGGCTGCCTGCCAGAACCTGGGTACCCAGGAGTAGGTTACAAAGGTGCTACATAAGTTCTCTGGTTACCCTCTTACTTGACCCAACACTGCCCGAGTACAGTAGTTTAATACCCTTGGCAATGTAAGTTCAGAAGATAGATCACTGGCCATCCTGCAAATACAATCACAATGAAAGAGAAACAAAGGAACAGTATTACTAATCAAAGTGGAATTTTTAGAGTATATGAATCCCCAATTGCAAAATACATCAGTAACTATGCTATGGAACACATAAAAGAGGATAACAAATAAAACATTAAGGCTAGAGGAACAGCCCAGTCACAAGGTCCTGAGTTCAACCCCCAGCACTGAGAAGGAAAAAAAATCTCAGTATGTGGAAACAGTAAATATGAGAAACACAACCGATGGCATAAGTACAATTGAAGAACAAGTTAGCAAGCTAGAAATATATCAAAATGGGGAACTTTGAGTCAGCATAGTGCAAAATGCTGAATATGGGGGGATAGAGAGAGCAGCATATTTGTAGAAATTGTGCTAGTTAAAGAATACAACAAGGCCTCTAAAAGCAAGTTTAGATATGCCCTGTACCTAGACGAATTCTGAGAGGCTAAGCATAGAGAGCAAAAATTCTAAAAGTTTCCAAAGTTAAGAATGAATTACAAAGGAACACAAATCACACCCACATTATATTTCTTGAAACGCAAAGGGGATTCAGTAAGATAATGGAACAGTAGTTAAAAATCTGAAGGAAAGGAGTTTCACCAGAGTTCATATTCATCATATTACTTAAGTGACTGCATGGCGGGAGCGGCTGAAGCTGCGTAGGGTCATGCGTGAGAGGCCGGACACAGCCACAGTGCCTCAAGCAGTCTTGCTACCTCAGTCTGCGAAAAGCATCCAGACATCAGTCACTAGGCAACCTTGCGGCTTCTGGTACTAATTTTGCAAAGGTATAAATAAATGGCCCTACTGCTGTTCAGGTTCTTTGCCCATTAGGCACATAGGCCTACACCCGAACCCAGCTCTTGTCTCTTGCCCATCTTTTCTTCATTCCTGCTGCTGTTTCTCCCCAGAGTACGCCAAGAGACCAACAACTGCATCTGAAAAAGCACCCTTGTATATAAAAGGACTCAGACTTTTGATACACAGAGACTCAAGCTGATAAACTGCGGAGACGTGTTGCACAAAAGTGTGACTCTGCTTAACACTATCTGAATACACATTCAAAAGAAATTAAGATGTATTTTTTACCATAATTAAAGTATAATAATTTTCTCTTTTAAAAGAGCAACAGGAAGCCATAGCTGTATTCTAAGAATGGGTCTGATTTGACTATGACTGAACTGCAAAAGTGATCCTACCTGCTGCCTTTGACCTACTAATGTAATGAAGTGCACAGTAATGCTATTACACCTGTTTGTATTCAGCTACAGCAGCCAGACCTGTTAACTGTTAACTTGACTGGATTAGGAGGTTCCCAGGGAGGTGACTGGCCCATGGGGCGCTGCGCTCATCACTGACTGACACTCCTAGCTGTCAGGAGGTGGGGCTCAGTCGGAGGACGTGTTCACTGCAGCCGATCACTGGCTGGATCTCTTCCCCTGTGCTGTGCATGCTTAGCTGCGACAAGGCAGCTGCTTCTGCTCTCCCACCATGATACTCCTGCCTTGGAGTCAGCTGACCACGGATGGGAACTTCTGCAACCACGGGCCAAATAGACTGCTCCTCTTTTTAAGCTGTGGATGGCAAGCATTTGTCTTGACAGTGGGAAAGCCAATCAACACACCAGCATTTCAGAATAAATTCTACCTGGAATAAAGTTAGTTGTGTTTCTATGTAATAACAAGCAATTATTGAAAATTTTAAAAATTACCGTATGCCATAACATCAAAAACTACTACATGAGGCCAGGGAGATGGCTCAGTAGAATAAATGCTTCCCTGGCAAGCGCAAGGGTCTGAGTTCAATCCCCAGTTCTGCCAAAAAAAAAAAAAAAAAAAACTACTACAAAATACTTAAGTATGAATATAATAATATAATTAGGCCCTCCTGAAAAAAATGAATATAACAAATTACATGCAAAATTTATACAATGAAAATGATTAAAAAAACAATAAGGGAAATATGAAAGATCTAAATAAATGGAGCTATACCATGCTCATGTAATAGGAGACTCTACATTGTTTAAGGGTCTATTATCTCTCTCTCTCTTTTTTTTTTTTTGACAGAACTGGGGATTGAACTCAGGCCCTATTCTATTGAGCTATCTCCCCATGTCCCACTGAGTTATCTGCCCGACCCCCTAAGTGTCTATCTTCACAAAAAGCAATAGCAGGGCCAGGAAGATAGCTCAGTGGAGTTCGTACCTGTCTGCCAGTACAAGGTCCTGAGCTGGACCCCCAGTACCAAAAACAAAGAAAACAATAGCATTTCTCTATTCTAGTAACAAAATACACTTAGGAACATAAATTTGCCACTATAAAAACAGATGCTGTCTCAGAATATAAAAGACTCATACAAAAAAAAACCTTTAAATCTAATAAACAACATAGATAATTAATTGTGAGAATTCATGCTTTTATATGAGAAAAGTATATCAGCTTTCCTCCAAATCAATATATAAATTCAGCATTTTCTCAAAATCCAGCTAAATTTAGTCTAAAACTTATATGAAAGAATAACAAAACATGAGTATTCAGTGAGTATTTAGGTTAATCTCAAGACAGTAAAGCAAAAAAAAAAGATGGACATTCTACCAGGTATTAACATATACTTTATTTATTTATTTATTTTTTGTCTTTTTGAGACAGGGTCTCACTATGCAATTCAGGCTGGCCTCGAACTCACAACAATCCTCCTGCCTCAGCCTCCCGAGTGCTGGGATTACAGGCATGCGCCACCACGCCCGGCTCTTAACATATGCTTTAAAGTAGTTTTAAAATATTACAGGTAGTGTAGCATCAACAGAGATAGGGACAAAGGCAATAGGAGAGAGAACAAGAAAAAAGACACACAGTGAACACACACACACACACACACACACACACACACACACACACAGAGCTACAGGCTGAATGCATCTGCAGCACAAAATGTCATGTTGAAGTCCTAACCTGCAATGTGACCGCATCAGAACGAAGAGCCTTGGGAAGCAACTAGGTTTACGTGAGGTGGGTCCCGCAGTGGGATTCGTGGTTTCTGTGCCTCTGCAGGAGACCAGAGCTCTTTTTCTTTCTCAGTCACATGAAGAAAGACACAGCAAGAAAGGGTCATCTGCAGGTCTGAGCAGGACCCCCATCAGAACCTGATCACGCTGGCTCCCTAATGTTGGCATTTACGACTCAGAGCTGTGACAAAATACATTTCGGCTATTTGTGCCACCCTATCTCTAGCACTGTGATGGAAGCATGAACCGACTTGAGACACACACACCTGCAAGCCTGGGCTCAGCTCTGGGGTTTATCTGTTGCAGGGAATTCCACGACAGTGAGAATGGACACAGACAAAATGTGGCAGCCAAGAGCTGGTCAGTGTTTGTTGGATTGCTTTGTTTTTTTTTTTTTTTCTTTTAAATGTATTTAGTGCAGGATCACTATACAGATCAGACTTGTAATGATCCTCCTGTTTTCAGCCTCCCACGCACTGGGATTACAGCCAAGAGCCACCACAGGGGTGGGGGCGGCACAGCACACCAGGGATCAAACCCTGGTCTGTGTACCTGCCTAAGCAGGTGCTTTAATCCACTGAGCTATCTGGCTGGCCCCTAAGAGCAGATCATTGTTGAAGATGGGTAGTGCTCCAATGTGGTGCCCATTTCAGTGGTCCTTCCATTTCTCCACATGCTTAAGATTTCAGTACTAAACTCATATATCTGAAACATAGACAGAAATCAAAACATGGGTGGCTTCACTAGCCTACAGAGACTTGACCTAAAAGGAGCCCCTGGAGTCATGGCCTTTGAGTTTTAGAGCTACTAACATACAGCCTCAAGGCTGCTCAAGGAGGAAGAGCTAGGGCTGAGCCCAGATGTCAGAGATCTGTTTTTCCCAGAGAAGCCTAAACATACTCCACTTATGGTTTCCTGTGACTCCAAAGGAACTTCACTTGCATTAAGAGCCCTGGGAAAGAAAAAGGACAGATCATTCCCATAAAAAACAAAAACCTAAGGTCAAGAGCATACCTGAATTTATGGTTTAGATTTATCCCACTTGAATGGTGTGGGAGCTCTAAGGTAAGAAAAGAACATGACAGTTAAATCTCAGACAACAAAACTCCCCCAGGGACTTTTAGTAAGCACAAAGTCCCTTGTACAGATCCTTGCACAAGTTCAGGCATGAAGGGACCCAGGAGAAAATGAAATCCACTGAGTATGAGTTCACAATAAAAACTTGAAAGCAAGACAACAGGATATCCTGGAAGAGTCTGATGGTCAGAGAATGAGAAATGAAAAACCTGAAAACTGTAAATACATGTAAAATGATTACTTTTCCAAACAGACAAGAACCAGAATAAAGGGGGAGAAACAGCACGGACCAGCACACCTCTAGTTTCCTAAGAGCTAGTCCCTGCAGAGTGAAAGCTGATTTTCACCAGAGGCCCTGAGGCTTGGACTCCTCCCCCATCCCAGGGGGTCTCCAGTAACCCCTACCCAAGGTCACATCGCCACCTTGGGGCTTCTATTCTGCTGGGTCCTTAGACCTGGAATGCTCCCCACTCGCGCAGGCCCATGCCCTGGAGCTGCCAGGCTCTGCTCAAACACCTCTGACCTTGGAAAGCTGCACCCACCAACACTCCAACTCCATTCACACCTGTACTCCTTTCCCTGGTGTACCTTTGCACAGTGCACACCTGACATACAGTACATTGCACCTATTTTATTTTATGTATCTGGTATAGGGTTTCACTATGCCACTAGGACTCATAGTGATCCCCGTCTCAGCCTCCCCAGGGCTGGGATTATAGGTGTGCACCACCATGCCTGGTTTCAATGGCCAGCTTGGTGCTCATGCTCAAGGGCCAGCATGGCATGTGGTACCATGTGGTACCAGGGATCAACCCAGGTCCTTGCACTTACCTAGTCAAGTGCTCAGAGTGCTGAGCTATCTCCACGGCTAGCCTTTTCATTTTTACTGGCTTTCACTTCCATAGACTGTGAATGTAGACAAGTGTTTGGTCTGTTTTGATCAGTGCAGGATCCTGTGCCCACAGTGACTTTCATACACTAGGTGCTCAGTAAACACATGCTGAATGAATGCAAACAGAGACAGGGACACAGAAGCAGTTGCTCATAAGACGGAGACAGAATTCGCTCGTGAAACCTGCATGCATGTACAAACATCTGCCAGCTACAAGGGCACACCACAGTCTGCCTTTCCTCACTTTGCCAGTTCTTCCTTCTACAACACGACTAAAAGTAGCTTTTTCGAGAATATACTGTAACATGTTAAAATAGTTTCTAACTCTCAAAAGGACACAGAGCGTAATAACTATCACTTTCATAGTTCAGCTTCCTGTTCCTTATTTTTATCCTTCCCTAGAACTCATGAGCACGTCTTCCATCACCCACCGATTTCCACGTAACCATGTCTTTCCACACAAACTCCTGTCCCCTCCCCTACTGACTTTCTGAATTTTGAGAATATCTACTTACTGTTGATAATTATAACCATGATTATTGATAAAGAATACAAAAAAGTGAGTATTGAAATGACCATTTCCTCTATACCCAAGAATTAGCTGAGGTACATCACTTGGGAAGAGCTGATGTCTCTCCCACAGGTTTACAGTAGTCATATCCACTAATTCCCTCTTTTTTGCTCCCTCCCACTGAGTTATATCCCTGGTTATATCTTTTTTCACAAGGCTCTTATGCATAAAGTTGCCCATGCTGGCCATGAACTTGTGACCCTCCTGCCTCAGTCTCCCAGGTAGCTGAGGTTACAGGCATGACCACTGCACCCAGCTCCAACTGTTCAAAAATACAGCTTATGATTCATTCAAGACCACAAAAGACAAAAATTATTGAGTAATATTTATTGTATCCTGTTGACAGAATCTCTACTCACAAGTCTTATTGGTTAGTCCAATAATTTTCAAACAATGGTGAGTGTATTTCCTTAAGATTACCTCAAGGGTCAAGTATCATACTGGACCCACAAGCAATCAGAACCTAAAATTATTCTTATGTTTATATCATAAGAGTTTAACAATTGCCTTAATGTTGGTGTTGATGTACTTTATCAGGTTGTGTAGGAGAAAATAAACACACAATACAGTACCTGTTTTAAATTCTAAATGCCACAAATGTTGTATATGTTTATATAAAAACACTCGCCACTCTTATTTGACCGACTACTAAATGTTTCACCATTTAGCAACATTTTAGCCCCATTTAGTATTTGAGTCCCATTTACTGTAGTAACACGCAGCTTTCGTTACATTCTGCCTAACACTGCCACCTAGTGGTTTTGTGTGTGACTACATTACCACTCACAAGGAAACAGTTAAAGTGCTTTAGCACACAGTCCATGGGTTTGAGAGCTGGGGTTACAGTTGTGCCCCACCACTTCTGGCTTGGAAAATCTGTAATACTGAGTAACATATGCAAGTTATTTTAGCTTTTCAAAGTCGTCACCCTACCAACTATTTAGCTCTTTTTCTTTTTCCTTTGTATTTAGGTCAGGGTGTAAAGGTTCTCACTGCGAAGATCAGACTCGTAGTGATTCTCCCGTTTACAAGTTTACAGCTTCCCAAACCTTGGGATTACAGGTGTGCACCACCACGCCCAGTCCGGGGATCGCCTAAACAGGTGCTTTAATCCGCTGAGCTGTTTGGTCGGCTCTTTAGGGTTTTTTTTGTTTTGTTTTGTTTTGTTTTTTTTGTTTTTTAATGTATTTCGTGCGGGTCCACTACAGCTCCATCCTCCTGTCTCAGCCTCCCCGGCGGCGGGGGGTGGGGGGTTGGGGGGGTTGGGGGGTGTAGGATCACAGGCGTGCGCCACCTGAATTCCTCAGCCAGCCGCTCCTTAAGCATCATGAAGACGTTCTAGAAGCGCTAACTTCGAGCTTTGCCGCCCCCTCCCGTGCTCCTGCGCACCGGGAGAAGGGAGCGAGCTGTGGGGAAACAGCTGGCCCTGGTTTGTTTCTTTACTGTGAACCCCAACATTTCTACTAAGGGCACTGAGGCTGGCACACTTAAGGGGCTCTGACGCTGGACTCTACTACCCAGGCCAGGATTCCGACGGCACCGTCTGTCGGTCAGGGAAAGGAACCCTCCCCAGGGCTCCCCTGCAGAGGACAAACTGATAGGTCACAAGAGTACAGCGGTGCACTTTGTTTTGTTTTCTGGTTTCTTCAGACAGGGCCTCTCTTTGCAGTTCAGGCTGACCTTGAACTCACCATGGCCCAGGCTGGCCTGAGAACACTGGGACCTGAGGCCTGTGTCGCCACACCCGGCTTCAGGGAGACTTTTTGTGCCCCGTTAGGGCTTCAGCAGCCTCCTGCTTTTGTGTTTGCAAATTTGATGGACACGCTGTATTTTTACATTAATCAGCAATACTGGTCTAAGTAGGTCAGAGCAAAGAAATGAATGCTATATAAAGGTAAATGTTCCTTCATTTTCAGAGAAGTGCCATAACAAGGGCAGACGCCTGGCAAAACACAAGAACCCGTCTAACCAGAGAAGGCTCTGACGTGAAAAACAGCCAGTTTCTTCCGCTCTACCTCTTTCCTGAAAGAAAGAATGGTGTTTACATCTGCAGGGAATGTGATCACTAGGTAAGATCCCGACAGGACCCACTGATTTCACCTAGGAAAACTTGCTCTTAGCACACCCTTATCATTTAAAAATGTAAACCTTTCAATTCATCCTGTCATTAGAATAGGATGAATTGGTAGAACTAAAAAACTGCACATCAAAGAACACAATCAAAAGACAAAGGAGAAAAAAACCCTGCAAATTATGTATCTGAAAAACTGTTCATATTTACACTATACAAAGAACTCCTACAATCCAACAAAAAGAAGTCCAATTAAAAAGTGAGCAAAGGCCTTGAACAGGTATTTTCCCAAAGGAAAAGGAAACGGCTAACAGGCACAGGAGGAGCCATTCCGCATCACTAATCATCAGGGAAATGGAAATCAGAATCACAGTGATACAACACCTCCCATCACTATGATGGGTATGAAATGAATGGAATGATGGAAGGAGGAAGGAGCAGCAGGGAGAAGAGAAAAAATGAAAGATGTGCTGTCAAGGGTACAGAAATGGGAGGTTCTCATGAAGGGTTTGGAATGTAAAATGATTCAGCTGATATGGAAAACAGTACAGTGAGACTTCAAAAAATTAACAACAGACCACATGGTACAGCAATTCTATTTCTGATATAAAGCCCCCAAAATGAAAGCTGGGTCCAAAAGAAGCACATTCATCAAAAAAAAGCAATGGAAAAATACCTCATGTCCTTGGGTAAACAAATGTGGTACACAGATACAATGAAATATTATTCACCCTTAAAAAGAAGAGTCTAACACATGCTCTAAACATGGGTGGACCTTGAAGATTTTATGCTGAGTGTCATAACCCATCACAAAAGGACAAACTGTCTGCACCTTTGTGAGATACTTAATAGTTACATTCATCGACACAAAAAGAGCAGTGGAGATCCAGGGGAACAGGATGGTGAGGAACAAGGACTTCTTTAGTGAGTACAGAATTCAGCTTGGATAGAGACCATATTCAAAAGTGAAATAAGTCAGACCTGCATGTGCAAATGTTGTCTCCTTAGTGTGAAAAACTGAAAGAGTAAATAAGATCCAAAATGTACAGCAGATATTGTGAAAGGGAAAGAAACTGCTCAAAAGGAAAGAACTGGAATGAGGGAAAGGAGAAAAGAAAGAAGGATAAAAAACAAATAAAAAGTAGAATACACACACACACACACACACACACACACACATGATAGCTAAGACAATTGTACTATTAATTTCTACTGGTTTATTAAAACGAACAGTCAATGTTGATATTCTTGGTCAATTTTATGTGCCTTTATCTTGTAATCTGAAGAACTACTTTGAAGATAACAATATGCAATATAATAACCATTTCCTATCATCTTGTTTTGAAATTCTATATCATTTTTAATGTTTTTTTCTTTTTTAAAAAAAAGAGTTAACAGTCTGGAGAGACAAAAGGAGGGTCAGGAAATTGGTTGCAAAAAATATGAACACAATACTGAACTGTATAATTCCAACAGCTAAGATCATTTAAAATTATTTATGCATCTATATTTAAACTTGTCAGTGGTGTTCCAAGTCTGCATTTACGTTTAGCTGTTCATATCATGCACAAATAATATTAAAAATGAGATCTTCTCAAGGTCCTGTCCAGAGTGCTTCAGTGAGGGCAGAATCTATAAGCTAAAATATTGTGGAGGAATAAGGACATGTCTACTACATAATACTACATAACAGAAATATTTATAAATTGAAGTGTTTTATGACCCTTTATCAATTATTCAATTTAAAAATTATTTCCATTTTAACAAGATGTCAATTATGATAAAGGTGGAGATCTCCAGGTCCTGCCATGCATCTGTAGGTGGCAGTAAAAGCACAGTAATTGTAGCGTTGGCTTGAAATACCAGTCAGTATGTAAAAAGGTACCAGATAAGGAATCTAAAGCGTTGGCTTGAAATACCAGTCAGTATGTAAAAAGGTACCAGATAAGGAATCTAAGTTTGATTTTCTGTCCAATAACCATATAAGTACTCCTATATTAAGTAAATAGCAATTAACTTCCCGGACACAAAATCGTTTTACCTTGTCAAAATATACTTTCACCTTAAGGCCTCCCACACAGCCAACCCAAGTGTACATATTTTTTTTCTTTTGTCTCATGATTTCACTTGACATGTCTCTATAACCATTTCTACCTGAAAATAATAGCTGCCCATGTTTTGAGACATGGCATAACTTTCTCACAGATAAACAGACACTAATGGGATCCCTAAGCCACTTACTGAGCTGTGCACTCAAATACCTATGGAAAGACAGAGAACCCTTGCTATCAAGCCACATAAAAAATGAGACATAAGAGATAAGTACATCTATAATCCCAGTAATTGGGAGGCTGAAGCAGGTGGATTTTCATCAATTCAAAGCAAGCTTGGGTTAAACAGTGAGCTCAAGGCTGGCCTGAACTAGAAACCAACACCCCGTCTCAGAAAACAAAGCAAGAGGGGGAGGGTAATTTGGGGTTTGTGCAAGGAGAACAATACAATACAGGATTCATTTTACATGATTTTATAATGGATCACCCAAAGAATTATATAGAGAAAGTGCAGGAAATTTGTCCAGATACCAAAGAATCCAGCTGAAGATCTGGAACCCATAGCAATGCCTATCTCAAGTAAAACTAGAGGCCAAGAGTCCACAATAATTCTTTCTTTCTTTTTTTGGTGGTACCAAGGATCAAACCCAGAATGTTAGGCTTGTAGGCAGGCACTTGTCTTGCTGCCACTGAGCTACTTCCTCAGCCCTCCATGACAATTCTTTTTTTTTTTTTTTTTTGGTGGAACCAGGGATTGAACTCGGGCCCTTGCACTTGCCAGGGAAGTGCTTATTGCACTGAACTATCTCCCCAGCCCCTCCACAACAATTCTTACACAGGCCTGCTTCACAGATCTGTGCTGGGAAGGCTCACAGGTCAGTGGAAGCTAGAAGTCTTTGCCAGCAGGATGAAAGATGTGTGTCAGCAGGCTAAGAGATCTGAACTGGAGCCAGGAGGCAATGTTCAAAGTAAGAACCAGAGAGCCCCCCAAAAGCACCACAGCCATCCTCAGCAACATGAGGTCCCGAGCTCCTACATCAGTGAGGAAAGCCGAGTTCCCATCAGGAAAGTCAACACAACAAGCTTCTCCACCAGGCGAAGCTGTGCAACATCATCCCCTCCGGAGCCAGGAAGCGATGCTCAAGATGACCAGAGCTCCTCCAAAATGAACCGCAGCCATCCTCAGCAACAACGAAGTCTTGAGCTCCTCCTCCTGTGAGAACAGCCACGTTCACCAGGGAAGCCGCATGACAAGGTCCCCCAGCAGAGGGAGCCCAAGAGAGCCAGCAGCTCCAACAGCTCCGACAGCTTCTGGAAAGTTTCCTTAACAGCTTAAGGACAGCTTCTCATGCTGCTGGCAACAATCTTCAGGTGGGCCTCGCACACCCAGCACCACCCTAGTTCAGTTCAGCTGGGTGTAACAACCAGCTGGCAATCCCCCATATACAGAGACCTCAAGGCCCCGGTTCTAAAACCTATGATTATAAATCTTAAATAACACGTGGCATTGAAGTTAAAAAAATAAACCCCAAAACCAGAGGCAGGGACAGTCCCTCCCCACACATACAACGACACACCCGAGCAAGCTACCCCATGGGCTGTTGGGGGTGGCCCCACATGGCTTCCTTCCCTTTTCCACTAGGACCCTACTCAGACCATGCCACTTGCTGGTAGCTAGGGGTCAGAGAACAGCCAAGCAGCAGTTGCAGGGGCCTGCTAAGCAGATGTTTAGCGGCCCTTCCCTTTGAGGGGAGGAAGGGTTCTTTGGCTTTTATTTCCCCAACAATCACCATGTTTCAAGTGTTTCATTTTTCTCAATTAACTTGAGCACACCGGGAATCGCCTAGGCATTTCGCGGGCAGGTCCACAGACATGCTGGTCCTGTGCTTCGGCTGCTTCCTCCTGGTATCTCCCTCCACTCTAACAGCCTCCCTTCTGCTGCACAGCATTTCCTTCCTTTTTCCCTTAGGTTCCTCATGTGAAAGAAATGTGATATTTGACTTTCTGGTCTGGTTTATTTCACTTAATGTGATGGTCTCCAGTCCATTTTCCTGAAAATGACATGATTTGTTCTTTTCTATGGCTGAATAATATTCCATTGTGTGTATCTGACACATTTTAAGTATTCATCTACTGATGGGCCTCTGTCTCCATAGCTTAGCTATTATCAATTGCACTCCAATAAACACGCATGTGCAGGTATCTCTAGTGTGCTAACTTTAACTCTGATAATAATAGGAGATATATAGCTATCAACCGATAGTTCCATTTTTAGTTTTAGTTTCTTAAGAAACCTCCATATTGATTTCCATAAAGGCTGTGCTAATCTGCAGTCCCGTCAACAGTGTAGAAGAGTTCTTCCTATCCACATCCTCATCAGCATTTATTGTTGTTTTGTTACGTTGTTTTTTGGATAATTGCCATTCCAACGGGGTTGAGACTGGAGTCCAGCGTCGTTTTGATTTGCATTCCTCTGCTGGCTATGAACAGTGAACATTTTTTCATATACTTATTGGTCATTTGGACCCTCCTGCGTCAGCCTCTGAGTCTGGGTTTCAAAGTGCACCATCATGCCTAGCTTTAGCACTGCTCTTTTGCTCAGGTCTTTATGCCTCCATAAGAATTTTATTATCATTTCTTCTACTTCTGTGACAATGTCACTGGTTCTTGATGGAGCCTGAACTGACTGTAGATTGCTTTTGGTAACAAGGTCACCTCCCCTACAAAAAGACATGGCCACCTAAGAGCAAGCTCCTGAACAGTTAGGCATGGCCTGCTTCTTGACAGACAAATGGAATAATTCACTACAAGTTCCTTTTTTTTTAATGCCATTTATGAGATTCACCCACACTGGCAGCTCTGCCTTGCATACCATTCATTTTGATTACGAGCAGCATCCCCCTATAAAGCTACACAACTGATCTATCCACTCCACTGGTGGTGAACATCTGGACGGTTCCCAACTTGGAATGACTGTAAATAATACTACAGTGAACACTCTTGTCTGTGTCTCTAGATGCACGAAAACATGCCCACCTGCATTTTAGTACTGAATACAAACTCTCCCCAGTAAGTGCCCGTCAGGCATGCCCAAGAGCTCCTACTGCTCAGCAGCCTTGTCAACACCTCGCACTTACAGGCTTTTTCACTGTAAGCATTCTGGTACACAAGTAATGCCTTTTTGGGATTTTACTTTTCATTCCCCTGATTACAAATGAAGCTGAGCAGGCCCATATCTTCCTTGGCCACTGGACATATTCTATTTCGAGTCCTTATTTAGGTCTTCAGCTCTCTAAATGGTAGAGATCTTCTAGGCCCAATAATGCCTAGAGGCTGAAAGAATCCAGCTATGACACCATCCCTTGGGAATACCAACTCATTGGTGATCAACAGGAGGAAAGGGCAGTCTATTCTCCCCATAAGATCACCTGCTGTAGGTCAAATTGTATTTCTGATGATCACTCTCAACAAAACTTACTAAAACAAAGCATAATGCTGGGCCAGTGAGATAGCTTGGCAGAATAAGTACCTCCTGCTTAGGCAAGCACAGGGACCAGGGTTCGATCCCTAGCACCACATGCCCGTGCCACCCCTGCCCCCAGATGTGCTAAGCCAGCCATGGAGACTGGGCATGGTGGCACACACTTGTAATGCCAGCACTGGGGAAGTGGAAAACAGGAGGATCACTACAAGTCTGAGCTGTACAGTGAGATCCTGTACCAAATATATTAAAGTATAATGCTGTGATGCACCATAAGGAAAAAGCCTATGATCTGAGAATTACAAAAAAAAAATAATAATAACTTTGGGTCACACCATCCATTACATATACTCTGAGCAGTAAACATAAACACACTTTGGGGTCAGCATGAAGACTGAATTAGACAATGCTTACAAAGCAGCTGAAACCCCACCTGATAATAATTCACCTGTCTTACCTTTCATAACACAGTTGGGCGGGGGGCTGAGGCAGGAAGATCACTGCGAGTTCGAGACTAGCCTGGGGTACAAAGTGAGCTCAAAGCCAGCCTGAACTGCATAGTGAGGCCCTGTCTCAAAAAGACAAAACAAAACAAAAACATCAACAAAAATATAGATGGGAGCAATGGAAAAGATAATTTTAAAATCCTAAATAATTTACTGTAAACCAACAATCCTACATACAGCTAAGTGGTATGTATCATATGCATACTTTTAGCATATGCATACTTTTACACAAAAGTCTTCAAAATCCATCTCACACACCTTGGAATATAGGCTTATATTTAAATAATCTGATAACATACCTTCTACTTCTTTAACAGTCCTATCTCTGCCAATACATTTGCCATCACTGTAACAAAGACCCAAATTAAGCCAACTTATTACTTAAAGGTTTATTCTGGATCATGGTTTTGAAGGTTTCACTTAGGATCTGGAGACCCAGTTGCTGTGGGTCTCTGGTGAGGCCACATATCATGGCAGAAATGCATGTTAGAGTTACTTTATGGCCAGGAGCTCCTCATGGCTGTGAATGAAACAAAATCAGAGCAAAGGGCAGCCCTCAGAGAGCACTCAGTGTCCTAATGCCTCCCATCAGCTGCTGCCTCTGAAGAGTTTCCTGCAACACACAGGCCTCTGGGGAACATGAATGATCACAGCAGGGCCCTCTAAGGGCCTCTATCTGCCGCATGCTCATAATAAAGGTATATCATTTAGACTCATCTCCAGTGTAGCCCTGTTAAGTGTGAGATCTGAATTTGCAGTTAGAAGGTCAAGCACACCACATAAACAGAGTTCCCAGTCAGCTGCTGTTGGCCTTTGGCAGCAGTTCAGTGAGGGCTATGCCACATTGTGAATTCCTGCCTGGGTCCCACAGGACTTCAGTGGTTCTAGGACTGCCTAGCTGTTGTACAAAAACTGTCCCATGAGAATTTGCCCAGTGACAGAATCTTTACTGTCAACTCCTCTTGTCTATGACATATATGGTTATATCCGGGTTCAAGTATCTGGGTTGTCGGCTATGAGGTAATTACTTATACACCTTTATTTTATTTTATTGAACCAGGAACTGAACAACTCAGGCCCTTGCACTTGCCAGACAAGTGTTTATTCTACTGAGTTGCCTCCCTGTCCCCATGCTTGTCTTTTAAACTACAAAAAAAAAAAAAAAAAAAAAAATCATTGAAGGAATTCAGGAATGCTAATTTACAATACAATTTAGGAAATTAAATAGAAAGAAGTTTGACTAATGTGGTTTTAAGATTATAGCTACAAACCATTGGTATTTAAAAACAGACACATTTAGATAAACAGCTTCTCAAACTTTATGGAGAAACTCCTACTGTTCAACAAATCCCTTTACTGTAGTTCAGCTCCCCCTGCCCCAAAAGAACAGTTTAGACACAGTGTGAGAAAGGGAGAAGCAGGGGACAAAGGTTCCAAAATATCACACTCCCTGACTTTGTCATTCTCACTAGACTTACCTCTGACTGTCCCCATGCTGGGGTGGAGGAGCCCACCATAGAGCTCCCCAGCTCATCGCCCTGATGGGAAGCAAGAAAGAAAGGTGAGCCACCTCAGCCTTGCTACAGTTTGAGAATTACATTGACTCAGAATAGGAAATACTGGGGGCCAGGAGATGGCTCAGTGGAATAAGCGCTTCCTTGGCAAGCACAAGGGCATGAGTTCAATTCCCGGTTTCACAAAAAAAAAAAAAAAAAAAAAAAAAAAAAAAAAAAAAAAAAAAAAAAAAAAAAAAAAAAAGAATAGGAAATACTATCTTATCTGAGGCACAGACAAGCCTCGGATCCAGAAGCTGTTTTACAATGCTCTGAACGTGCTGTCTAAATCTATCAAGTAATCCTTCATTGATTGGCCTAAATGAATCATATTTACTCAAAATCTAGACTGTCATGTTAAAAACCAAAATTCACTTAAGGCTTCTAACATAAGTCAGAACACAAAACCAGAGCTAAACCAAATTATTTCATAAAAGTAAAGGTTACCCTGTGGTCTCTGGAAATATGTGAGATTTCTTTTTGGTGAGGTCTAAAAAGGCTCTTTCACTTGCATTCCAAAGTAAGCAAGGAAATTAAAGCAGCAGGAATGCTTCCTGATTGAGATAACTCCCTCTGTTGGAATAAAAAATTTATTAGGCTCAAGTATTAAAGAAGAAAACCAGACATTATAAAAGCTTAATCCCAGAGTCAATGCTTACTTGCTGTAAATGGTCTGGGAGATGAGGTGGGGGCTATAATTTCTTCCAAGTACAGAATCAAGATGAAGTGCCAAGAGCAGAGATGTTCAAGGCCACAGGGACGTGGGAGGATGGGGGCTGCCCCTACCCCAGACCCTTGTGTGTCTCTGCTGTCCTCACTGGGCTCAGAGATTTGCCCATTACTCCCCCATCCTCTCCATCTGGTCACACTGCTGGTCACACATTCAGCGAACACTACACGCCCCTCTGTGCACTTGTACACAACCTGCACCAGCTACCAAGGAACGTGAGGTACAGTGCCAGATGAGCAGAACCCAAAAGGCCAGGCGCAACAGCGACACACACGCACCACCGCAGGGGAGCCACCTTGTTAGGTCTCGCTTTATCTCGGTCTTAACCATCCAGCACAAAGGTATAAAAACTAGGTATATAAAATAAAGGCATAATAATATGCTGAGCCACAAATGGCTCTAGTCAACAACTTCTTCGGATAGCCCACTCCTATTGTGGACTGCTGGACTGTGTTGGATTGTTTCGCTGAATTCAAGCATCTAGAATAATTGAAAGACAATAGAATACCCATCTCTGACAGGACTAAACAAAAAAGAAAGAGGATACAAAGGAAGAACAAAAAAGAGGATACACAGCACTAGGGAGGCAGAAAGCAGGAGGATCACTATGAATGTGAGCTGCATAGTGAGACCCGGTGTCTCACTAAGACAGAAAAACCTAAAAATAAAAAAATAAAAAAAAAAAAGAGGACACAAAGGAAGAACCTTTCTGTGTTTGTTTGTATAAACAGCACAGTTAGGATAAATATGCAGTACTTTTACATAATTCTATGAGAAGAAAGATTTGCACTAATAGTGTTTGGACAGGATATACTGTCTGCTTCTAGTACTATGGATAACCACTAGGAAGATAACAATGTAAAAAGTATTAATTATTGAAACTGTACTATAATTCAGCTTTTAAAAAAAGATAGGTATATAGCTACATTCTCTTAATTCAATGAATAGAGGCATCTGCACTAATCATGTTTGTAAATAGAATACCATGTCTGCACCTTGTACAACAAAAAACCACTACAAAAACAATACGCAATGTATTAATTATTGAATCTATTCTACTAATTTGACTTGAAACTGTCTCATTGCTATTTGTTTTTCAATAAAATTATGGAAAATATGGGCCGGGGAGATGGCTCAGTGGAATAAGCATTTCCCTGGCAAGAGCAAGGGGTCTGCTAAAAATAAATAAATAAATAAAATTATGGAAAAAAAAAAAAGAATCTTAAAGGAATGAACACCAGTGCAGCTTCTGAGGCAGAGAACGCTTCCGGGAAAAGGCAGCTCTGAGGATGAAGGTGCTGGCCAAGCAGGAGGCAGAGCGCAGCCACCAGGAGTGCACAGGTGGGCAGTCACCGGGGGCGGGGCTAGGGAGAGCAGGTAAAGGCCCCACTCTGGATGAGCTGTAAAGAGGGAAAGGAAGGAAGCAGACCCCAACTTTAGGCCAGACCTACAGGTATCTCATTTGCCCCTAGACTCCTCTAAGAAACTGATGATTCCGCAATACGGTCACATACAAATGAAACTCAAGCCTTAGTGAGAACATGTCACTGCTGCCTGTTTTTAACAGTACACAGGAAGCTAAGCACACTTAATTTCAGAAGACATGGCACAGGCTATATGAAATAAAGCAAAGGACGGATCAGGTCTACAGAGGAAAGGTTTTTACCTGGCTGAAATATCACACTCCTGCGCAGCATATGAGACACGTGACAATGAAGAAGTCATATCTGGTAGATCAACCATGGCAGCCATCCTATACAGTGGCTGGGGGACCTGGGGAGGGTGCTGAGCTCTGAACAGCTCGGCCTGACTATCATGGAGTTCACTGAGCTCTCTGGCAAGCCACTGGCCTCCCTGGCCCTGCGGGTCCTCAGCTGCACAGGAAGAATTGCTGAGGTTGTTTCCAAAGCTCCTAAACCCCACAAGGCTAGCAGGCCACCATAGTCAAGGCTTTTATCATGAAAGGTGAGGACTAAAGTGACTTTTGTAAGGCACAGACTTATTATCATTTTACTAAGAAAGAACATGGGCATCAAACTCTTAAATTAAAAATACAAATGAAGTTAAAGTATCGTTTAAAAGTTGATAAAATGAGCATAACTGAATCAAAAATAATTAAAATGGTACGCCAAGATTTTCTTTAAAGAAAAGGATGGGAGTGCTTGCTGGTTAGCTCAATCGTTTAAGCACCCTGACAGGGCAAACCCAGTCAGGCACAGAGGACAGCAGTTCGATCCCCAGCTCCACATACCATAGCAGATCTGTCCTTAAGGCAGCCTGAGCCAGAAAATCCTTCTCAACTTTTTGGCCAACCAAATAGCTCAGTGGATTAAAGTGCTTGCTTAGGCAGACACTGGTCTGCCACGCTGGTCCAGCACCCAGGGCATGCTGAGATGGTGATTGAGACTGGGCATGGTGGCAAGTACCTATAATTCCAGTGCTTGGGAGGCTGAAAACAGGAGAACCATTATGAGTCTGATCTATGTAGTGAGACCCTATAGACCCTGTCCTAAATACAATAAAAATAAAGAAAAGGGAAAGCTTAAACATGAACATGACTAGCCAGGCAATGGTACAGGCAGCTCACTTCCCCCTCCCTTGGTTTCATTTCCCTTTTTAGGTTTAAATACTTCTCAATATGTAAATTACTACCTATGACGACTTCCAGAGTCTTTTTGTCAAGATTTGCAGGAATCTTTATGCCAAAAAACTTATGTTCAGATTTTCATCTGATAAAAAGGGGGATACAAAGCACTGAAGAATTGCAACATAAAACTAACGTGGGTAAATGAATATGGAAACAAATCCTTGAGGAAACAAATTAATAGAAACACATAGCTGAAGATCTGATTATTAAGAGCAAAGGTTAACTGGTAAAACCTGGATGCACTACAACTTTAGGAACATGATAGTAAGAGACACTGCTTAAGCATAGCAGTGCCCTGGTGCTTTGTTTAGAGCTTTGAATTCTGAACTAGTGTCCTCACAATCCCATTGCATGGGTACATCTATTTTTTAACTGTACAGAAGCTAAGTACAAACAGAGGCACAGAGTGGTTAAGTACTTAGGTAAGGTTATACAGCGTAGAGGTCATACAGTAAATAAGCCACGAACCCTGTTCCACTCAACATCAAATCTCTTTCAATAAATGACACAGACCTAAGCATCAAAGAAATAGCTAAAGAAAACTTCCCCTTTTCATGACTGTCTTAAATATTTGCCTTCATTTCAAGAGGAGCTTATGTGAAGCATGATTTCATAAACAAATTACTTGTGAAAAAGAAAAACCACATCCAGGGCAAAATTATAAGTTGAAAAGTTGTTATTTCAAAGAGTACTTCCTGAACGAGACACAGAAGCGATCACAGCCAACTCCTCTACCAGCGAAGAACAAGCGAGCTCAACACACCACCACCAGACAGAGATATTTTAACACAAGCAACTCAGAAATATTTCTTTATACAACTGAGTATATCAGAAAATGCTCACTTCTCCAACAGCCCTCTGAGCAGCGAAAGAAGGTAAGCAGTATTCAATTAGTAGATCGTTGTCAGAAGGAAAGCTCTGCCCAGCTACTTACTGTTCACTTTTTAAAAATTACAGAAACTACATTGGAAAGGACTTTAAATAATTACATTATCATTTTCCATAATATATGATTTTATACTTTTTTCAATATTCTTTTACATTAACTGTTAAGTATAATTTTTTTCAAATTAAGAAAATGTTGATGAGATAAATCATAAATACATTTAAGTGTTTCTGCCACATGGCTTGAACTGTGTACTGTTTCCATGAAATTACTTGCTTTTAAGGAAAGAATAACCAGAGATAATCATGGAATCTAAGGTTTTTCAGACTTAACTTGAAAGCCAATTGTTTAATACCCAAAACAATTCTGTCTTTGCTCGGCACAACCTATGCTATGTATAATTTAAGACACATGGATGCATCTCTCCTTTTTTTTCAAACTGAAGCAAATGAATACAAGTGCTGATAACTGGGACTTCATAAGAGGAGCTTCAACCCAAATGGGGGAAAGTTTATTTATGACAGTTTGTAAGCCTAGAACTTCATGAGAGGAGGGGACTGGTAGAGAAAAAGAAAACAAAATTTCATTTACATTATAATTGCTACTATTTATAAATCCTCTGAGATTTAAAAATCAAATTTTAGATGTAAGCCTCTAAGTTATTCTCTTCTGTATGCTACTGTAAGTTTGAATTTTTCTATGTAGTATTTCTCATTTCATAGAAATTAGTATCTAGCTACATCAGTATTTAAAAAATCTAACATAGGTGTTTAGACATATAGAATTCTATTTTAAAATCATATTTAACCCAAATTGCTAACAAACTAGGAAATCAGGAAGAAGAAAACCAGGAAAGAAGAAAGGAAGGGGAGGAGGGAGGGAACAAACTGCTTATCTTCTGTTTGTCCACAGCAACTGCTCAAACTAATTTTCATCAAGAGCCCATGGCACATGGATGACAGGCTGCTGCCGATCTCCCCAGTCTTCCCTAAAGAGATCAGGGCTGACTGAGAGAAAAGTCATCCTACAAAGTGACATTTTTCTAACACTGCACTCTTCAAGGAGGTGCCGCAAGGCTCCACCTCTTGGTAGCAAGGCTATTTTTAAGACCTCTGCTGGCAGCTGCATCACAGGTGAGGGAAGTTTCACACCATGGGAGTCAGTGACATTCACAATCACAGCTAAATCCTTTCCCACTTGAAATGGACACATTCTTTGAGTGACAGAAATTTATTTGTTTCTATATATACATCAAGTTGCCAAGTGACTTTCCACTACTTCTCTTAGATTTACTCTTCTATGAAACTTAATTTGACAAATAGTATATGCTTTAGTGCAAACACTGAACTAACTTTTCAAGGCACTGCTCTCTGCACCACGGAGGTGGCTGAGATCAGCTTAGGGAACAGAGGTTAGGCAGCCTTGGCCTTGGGCTTGCCCTACTATGCACTAAAAACAACTCATCAATGGTTCAGCCCTGCATCTGAAGACTATGACACAGAACACTGCTGTTTCTAGATCTATGATAACTCAAAGAGAATATAACAATACTATGAAGAAAAAAAAAAATTTTTTTTTTTCTTTTCTGAGCTTGGCAGCCATTTACTCCCCTGGAGTAGGGGTTATCCTTCCAGAATATACCACGACACCAGGTCAATGGTCCAAAAATCTATTGAATACATTGTCCTTGGATAGAAGACATCAAATATTAAACTAATAAGAACACATACTACATTTTATCTTAGCTAACAGACCCTACAGCAACTACCACTTAAAAATAATAACAGTAATAAAAAGGGTTTAATGGGCAGCTTATGAAAGTCTTCCTTGAGAAACCAGGTAAGAGCTGTTGATGGTCACCTCATCAAAGCAGTCCTTCACTTTACAAGTCTTTACTGGTTAAGTACTCACTGTGTGCTGGATAGACAGGGAAGACACAGGAATGAAAAAAAAAAAGTTTCTCTTCTCATATGTACTGTCCAGTAATAACCAATATGGTTCTTTCGTTAGTTTTTTAAAATATATTTTTATATTAAAATTGTATCTAATGAGTTAAAAATTATTATTTGGACATTTCTCATTTTGGTAACTACATTTGTAAACACAATGAGGATGATAAATAATGGCAGACCATTTTTATAATATTTAAAATCCAGATTGATTTCTGCCCAATTAGTCCAATCAAACAATGCTACTGAATTTCACATTATAGAAGCTAGAATCATAAAGAAAGCATATTCTTTGGGAGGAAGGAAGGGGGTAGAGACAATGAAAATGAATGCTTCTGCCAGGGCACTATGACATCCACGCCACTTTACCAGACAAGCACAGTATCAGGGCTGGGGGTAAGCTCAGTGGTAAAATGTGTACCTGGTGTGCAAGATGCCCTGTGTTTGATTCTCAGCATAGGTGAAAAACTTAGTGTATAATAATAATAACTTCTAGAGAACATATTCCTTATTGAGTTTACAATATTAAATGCTCTTAAAATAAAAAAAAATTAAAATTCACTAATCAGAAAAGTGTAAGAATGATAAGCATCTACTTTTCAACCCAAGGTCTTATTCTAATTTTTTTTTTAAACTATGTTTATAGTTTCTAAGTATCATGCTTATCAACAAGCTATAAGATGACTACCCCAAGCCACCAAGACCAACCTGTCCCTTCCAACAGCTCATATCCAGATGAATACAAAATTGCAGCCCTTGTTTTCTACAGCTGCATCTTCATCATCGGATTATTTGTTAATGTCACTGCATTGTGGGTTTTCAGTTGTACCACCAAGAAGAGAACCACTGTAACCATCTACATGATGAATGTGGCACTACTGGACTTGATATTCATAATGACTCTGCCCTTTAGAATGTTTTACTATGCAAAAGGTGAATGGCCATTTGGAGAATACCTCTGCCACATTCTTGGGGCTCTTGTAGTGTTTTACCCAAGCATAGCTCTATGGCTTTTTGCTTTTATTAGTGCTGACAGATACATGGCGATTGTGCAGCCAAAGTATGCCAAAGAACTCAAAAACACATGGAAAGCTGTGTTCACATGTGGAGGAGTCTGGATCATGACCCTGACAACCACCGTCCCTCTGCTACTGCTCTATGAAGACCCAGACAGAGCCTCCTCTCCAGCTACCTGCCTGAAGCTCTCCGACATCATCCACTTAAAGGCTGTCAATGTGCTGAACTTCACTAGACTGATTTTTTTTTTCTTGGTCCCTCTGTTCATTATGATTGGGTGCTACTTGGTCATTATTCACAGTCTCCTCCACGGCAGGACATCCAAGCTGAAACCCAAGGTCAAGGAGAAGTCCATCAGGATCATCGTCACGCTGCTGCTGCAGGTGCTCGTGTGCTTCACGCCCTTCCACATCTGCTTCGCCTTCCTGATGCTGCACAGTGAAGAGCACAGCTACAGTCCCTGGGGCGCCTTCACCACCTTCCTCATGAACCTCAGCACCTGTCTCGACGTGATTCTCTACTACATCGTTTCCAAACAGTTTCAGGCGCGAGTCATTAGCGTCATGCTGTACCGCAACTACCTCCGCAGCGTGCGCAGGAAAAGCTTCCGCGCCAGTTTCCGATCTGGCAGTTTGCACTCACTGAGCAACATCAATAGTGAAATGTTATGAAGGGAAGGAAGCTGTTCCTCTTCAGTTTAAGTTCATTTTTCCAACTGTTCTAGGGTTACTGGACATTCTGCACGATAGTTATCAAGTTTATCTAAATAAACTTAAACTATATAAACTTTTAAAAACTTACTTTTTAAAAAAAACCTTTTTGAATTTTAAAATTCTTATTGTGGCAACATGATTCAATATCTTGGTTTTAATTTTTATTATTTTCATTTTAAAACACATAAAACATTTTCATTAATTAACAGAGAAAATATACCCTAATGTTCTTCATACTCAAGCCATAATCCACACAGATAACTGGATTAACACTTTGGATCTAATTTTGTATGCAAAGGACCATATGAGAAAAACCCAGCTACTGCTAAACTATTTTCCATGTAGATGAACCTCTTTTATGTCTAAATTAAACTCAGGACAGAAGGTCTAAATTCAATACTTAACATTCTAACCCCCAAATTTCTGAGATTTTATACAAGCAATTATGTTCAACTCAACACATCACTAGGTCACAGCAAAATTCCTCATGGCAAGCAGCAGAGGGGCATGGAGAACCCACAGCCACTGGCATTTCCCTACTGTAAAGTCATTGTTTTTTGAAAACAGACTAAATAGGATTATGATGGAAACTTGACCTGAATTCTTATTTCTGCTGAACAATCCAATTCACTCCTATGACATGAGTTTTTGCTATGTGGTGGAAAATTTTTCTCCATTGTTGACAGTTTGCTCTTCTTGTATAATCAAACATTATACTACAAAAGACAGATTTTTTTTTCCAAGCTCTGTGTCATAGTATAAGTAGCACTAATTGGGGAGATCTTAAGATACTTTATCCTACTCTGGCTATTTAACTTCTCCATAAAGTAACAAACCAAATAACTCCTCCATCTAAAAGAAAAGGAAAACTATAATCCATAAAACTTCTATTATTCTAAATAATATGGAAGTAAAAAAAAAAAAGATCCAACCATTAACCCCTCTCCACTGAATCACCTTATTACTCTTAACATGATCATCTCCTAGAGGAACAAAGAACTAAATACATGCACTGGTTATAAATGGATTTCTAGAGCTCACATGGGTGCATGCATATTCAAAAACAAACAAAGGAATCTAACAAAACAGTACTTTGGCCCTTAGTTAATCCTCAGTACTGAGGGCAGAAAAAAAAAGATACATAGTCATAGCCCTCTTTCAACTCTAGGATGAATCCCTCTTCTGCAGTTCATTAAGTGGAAAGGTCTCTGCAATAGTTTATTGATAAGAACATTGTAGTCTCAAAGCACAACAAAAGACTTTGATCCACAAAGTGAAAATGCATATACTCATTCTCACAATAAAACTACAATCTAAAGCAGTTAACTAAAAAAAAGATTCCTGGTACCCCCAAAATAAATAAATAAATAAATAAATATTGAAAAAATTCAGTATTGTAATTAGGCACATTTTAACAAAATATGCAAAAAATTATATTCTGGAGCTTGATTCCAGAAAACAATATAACATGCAAGTACTAATACTTATAAAAATAAGCACAGTGCATAAGAGTGGACATATGACAGGCATGGGTTACTAGACATAGGATACATATGCATATATATTCATACATATACACACATATGACTTTTAATAATGGAGCTTTATTGAAACTAATGGTTATATTTCCTGAATTTAAATAACAACTATTAATCATATATTAGGTATAATTTCTTTTTTTATGTATTTAGTACAGGATCTACAGGGTCTAAGTAGGATATACAGGGTCTCACTACACATATCAGACTCACAGTGATCCTCCTGTTTTCAGCTTGCCAACCACTGGGATTACAGGCACATACCAGCATGCCCAGCCTTGATTGCTGTCTCAGCACACCCCAGGAGCAGAGCCAGCACAGCATGCCAGGGATCAAACCTCAATCCTTGCATCTGCCTAAGCAGGTACTTTAATCTGCTGAGCTACCTGGCCAGCCCTTTGTCTGGTATAATTTCTATGCAAAGCACTAGTAGAATAGATGAACATGTCTGTGTATGAGTCAAGGATCTGGCCTCACAGTCTGGGACTCACTGTAATCAGGACCATTCCTTCAATATTATTGAGTATGAGGAAATCAGTAAACAATGGCAAACTGGTTCTCCCTCAAACAGCTGAGAGGTGGCATCAAAGGCATATACAATAATAATATGATAATATAGTAAATACCAATGGGAATATTAATAAAATATTACTGTATATACATAAAAGGACAATGAATCCTGGTAAAAGAAAAAGGAGCCAAAAGTACATCAAGTAGACATGAGAATATAGATACTGTATAGAGCATGTTAAGAAAGGCCAATGGCTGATGGGGGGAAACACTGTAACAGTGGTGGTGGTCAGATTGTTAGATCTTAAAAGAAATAGAAACAGCAAAAGATAGGGAAGGATGGACTGGAAGCTTCTTAGTGTGAATGAGTTTATTTATTTCTCTCCACTGGCTGTGAAACGGAGAGTACCCTGAACTGACACACGATGGTTATCTGTACAGACTGCTCAGCAACAGAACTTGAGAGAAGCTACTTGCTCAAAGTTCACATGCCTAGAAAGTAGTACAGCTGGAATCTCAAATCTGTGATGACAAAGCCCCTGCCACTCCCATTATTTCAGACAGCCTTGGTGGCATCGTGGAGGAATCTAACCTTTATTCTACAGAACTGGAGAATTTAAAGGTATTAAAAGCAAGGGTGGCATAGTCAAGAAAGGTATAAGGTAACCTCTGACAGCATTGCCAAGAATGGTCTGAAATCAGAAGGGAAGCTAGAGAATTACTAAAAAAGATTCATGCAAGAAAATCAGAGATTAGACTGGGGTGATGGCAGTAGAAGTAAAGACAAAGATGAACAAGTGAGCTGTTTAGGACTTTGAATTAATAAGACTCAGTGCCCTGCCCCAGGGGAAGATGTACAGCTTGGACAACCAAGTCCATGCAAATATCATTAAGGAATGTAAAAGGCAGAGGAGACAGGGGAGAGAGAGAACAGAAGACAAAAGAACTAAATATGGTTAAGTCTTGAGTCTAGAAGCCATTAGGAAACATGAATGTAGAAAGATCAGGAGAATACAGGGCTGGGAACAGAGGACAGGAAACAAACAACAGCTGTGAACAGTCAGTGAAGTCACAGCAGCAATCAAAATAACCAAAACACACTGGAGAAGAGAGGCCCAGACAGTGGCTCAGGCCAGACAGGACCAGGAGAGACTGCACTGGGACTTGAGGATGCTAGTGGCTTCAGGAGCATTTAGTGTGCAACTGGACAGTAAGCGGGATGACGTAGCTTTAGGAATTTGGTGGTTACTGGAGACCTTTATAAGACAAGTTTTAATGGTGATGAATAAAATAATTAAATAGAGTAAAAAAGTTTATGGCATGCAGATAAATTTGGCACTAATGTCAAAGAAAAAGATGTTACATAAAAAACAATACCAAGTGTATAAAGCACTTTAAGACAAAGACAGAATAATTTCCATTTAAAGAAAGACTACATCTTTGATAAAGCTTTGCTATCATCAATAAAAGATATACTTACAAAGCTCAAAGTCCATCTATTGAAACAAGTACCTACTTTCAAGAAATCCATTCTTGTAGAAGCATCAAAATTCTAAAAAAGGGCTGGCCAGACACCTCAGTAGACTTAGGCAGGTGCGCAGGACTGGGGTTCGATCCCTGGCACCACAAGCTGTGCCGGCCCTGCCCTAAAGCACACTGAAACAGCGACTGAGACCGGGTGCATGGTGCGTGCCTGTAATCCCAGCGCTTGGGAGGCTGAAAACAGGAGTATCCCTGAGTCTGATCTATGCGGTAAGACCCTGTAGACCCTGTACTAAAAACATAAAAAAAAATACTAAGATGTTTCATGACTTGAACAGAAAGGGAAATATCTTTTCATTCAGATATGGCTGAATTAACATTCATATTGTTTTTCTAAGGGCACACTATAACTTTGGAGTTTATGTAAATTTGCAATACTTGCTACAAACTGAGATTTAAATATTTCTCTCTCAAGAGTAAAGAAAAACTCCCACTAACTTCAAAACTAAATGAGCTCTTTTTTCACGTACCAGTTCACTGAACTTGGTAATAGAACATAAAGGTTCTACTGTCATCCAGCTCTAAGTGAAGGAGAAAACAAGCATCTTCAGGCAAGGAGTCCACACAAACAAGAAAGGCTGTAACCATGCCCGCTGTGAACGCACTGCAACGCAAACACACGGGGCACACACATACTCTTCCAAAACTCAGCAGGCTTTACAAAAAACCAAAGAACTAATTTGGGTGTAAAAACAGTTCAGGAGAAATGGATGATTTAACAACGCTGCCTCCTTTCCTAATTAACATGACCCCTTCCAGCGGACCGTACCAGGTTTACAAGATCAGAAGTCAACTTGAAATTCTCAGCTAATACCTTAGCCCTGAGACTCAGCAAAGCAAACCTGCACAGTAGTTATGACTACAGAACTTTATCTGCCACTAAAGTATGAGTCAGAACCACATATTATTAAAATAGCTAGCAGTCACCATTCATAGATCTTCACTTCTAGTATAATTTAAAAATCCCACAAAGGAAAACTACACTGTAAGCATGAACAGCATAACTAAAACCTAATAGGCCACTACATGTTTAAAACAAGAATCCCAAATGAATTTGAATTGAGATACATACAAAAGCCTAACAGTTCCCAAAATTACATATTTACAATGAAAACAAAGCTAAAATTAGTACACACAGAATTTTAAATAGCCAGTATGTGCATCTCACACTCTCGCACTCCCAAATACAGCATCACATAGCTCATTTAGACATGCCTTAGAGACACACTAACACACAGTTTTGGGTTTTGCAGGGACTTTTTGTTTTGTTTTGTTTTTAGTTGAGATACTGCCTTGCTCTGTAGTTCTGGCCTTGAACTCATTACATAGCACAGGCTTATCTCAAACTCACAGCAATCCTGCCTCAGCCTCCTGAGTCTGGGACTGCAGACACACGCCACCACCTCGGCTCTTTGGTGCACAAGATCACCACAACATGCAAGAACACACACTCTGAGCTCACTGCAAGCTGAAGAACGCTGTGACCTACACAGTCACTTCCTTTTACCTTTGGTGGAGACATTTAAAATACATCAGCTTTAAAAAAACTCAACAAACAATTTCATACAAATTTATTTTACTTTTTTAACCTAATTAAATATTTTATTTTTTGCTTAATTAGCTGACAAAATTACAAATACAAAACATCACTATCAATATATGTAACATAGTCCCTAAATAGCAAAGTCATTAAAAATTCTCTAAAACAGAATGTAAGAGCTTAAAAAAAAGTGTTAATGTAAATTGATGGCTTCTAAAATACAATGAGTATGTAAGGATACATTTCTTTCATTACACCTAAAACTTCAAAATTTTTTTTTATTGATTTGCATCAATAATAATACTTTATATTTAAGAGTTCTAAGTTAAGTCAATCTTTAAGAGCTACTTACAATCCAGAAGGCAAATTACTGGCAGCAGCAATGCCAAATGAATACTGCACAGCTTCAACGAGGATGAAGTCAAATAAAGCTGACAAAACCCAGGCACCCAGCAAAAAGGACTAAAAAATAAGACAGGAAAAACATGAATGAAGTGAGCAGCCAAAAATAAACACTTATCTAATTAGAAACAGCTTGGGAATGTGTGTCTGTGTGTGTTTTAATTCTTTGTTTTTATTAGAATAGACTTTTCAAAATTGAGGAATAAAACCACACTATTCAAATGCATTAGCTTCCATACTATCTAAATATATTGCAGAAATGATATGTATAGTAAGATATATTTTCAACAAGAAATACATAAACCATTAAGCAAGATACAGTGACTACAATTTTAGTAAACACAAAGTTCTTAATAAAAATTTTATTATCTGCTCACAAATAATAGTATCTATCCTCGATAGTATGTTATTTTATTATGCTTTTGCCTTAAATTTCTTATTTATTTATTTGCACTGGGAATTGAATTCATGACCTCACATTTGTCAGACAGATGTTCTGCCACTGAGCTATATATCCCTAGTCCTGTCTTAAATTTATAATTTTTCTTTAGTTAATATGCATGCACCAAATCAGTATAGGACCAGGTAACTAGAAAGATAATTATAAGCAATAAACTAAGGTTAAGTAAACAAAGCCCATTTTAAAATGGGAGGGAAGAAAGGCAAAGAGATTTCTCTATAACCTAAACAGCAAAGGCAAAACATATTAAAAACTTACTGCAAATTTTCTGCTCCCGTATCTTCTTTCAAATATCCTAAAATTATAAATAAGTAGACTACTGCAGAAAGTATCTTTCAAATCAAGGCAAATTAGTCTTCCACATATCAACCTCCAAATCTAGACAGGGATTTAAAAATGAACAGTGAATAAGAGTAAAATTTGTTCAGTTCTCTGCCTACCAAATATACTGTTCATCTGGTATATTCTAAACAAAATCATGGTACATACACAAAAGGAAAAACAAGTATACACAATAAGTTTAATTCTTATATACTAAAAATTCCTCCTGACAACAAGACAAAAGGGTTTCTTGGAAGAAAAAAATTCTGTTAAAAATTTTTGAACTATAAAATAAAATATTACACACATCAGCTGAAATGAGAAGCTAACAGATGTTCATCTTTATGCCACTAAATAAAACAAAGCTGTAACTGGGAAACAATTTATATATAAATGCAAAAACATGTATTTCTGAGCTTAATTTTAATAACCAAACTACTTCATAGCACCTAACTACAAGGTAATTTATGAAAGCAGCTATTGTGTACTACTGAATTTGGGAATACCAGTTTTTGAAAAATAAACTTCTAGTTAGGTGGAAAACACATATGGTAACATACAAATGAAGAGCTACTTGAAAGCCTATTTTCAGTGTTAAATAATTTCCCAATTTTTCTAGGTAATCCCAAGGGCCCTGCAGAACATTCTGATTTTATTTCCCCTTCTCAATTACCTTATGATGTAGGCAAAACAAGTCAACCCTACATCTCCTTTGAGTTTTTATCATGGTAAAATAGAAAATATAATGTATTATTTTGATTGTTTCTCAGTGCCCAATTTAGTGGCAGTAAGAGTACTCACAGGGCTGACGAGATAGCTTAGCAGCCTAAAGCGCCTGCTTAGGCAAGCTTAGGTAGGCACAGGTGACCATAGTTCAATCCCTGGCACCATATGTCACACCAATCCTGCCCTGAGGGCAGGCTGAGCTGGCTTTAAAAACAAACCAAACAGTAAAAATATAAAAAAGAGCATTCACAATTTGTATGACTATCACCATTATATAATTCCAGGATGTTTTTAATATCCTAGATAGAAATTATGTACCCATTTCTTTTTTTTTTTTTTTTGGTCTTTTTGAGACAGGGTCTCACTATGCAGTTCAGGCTGGCCTTAAGCTCATTCTATAGCTCAGGCTAGTCTCAAACTCACAACAATCCTCCTGCCTCAGCCTCCTGAGTGCTGGGATTATAGGCCTGCGCCACCACGCCCGGCTTTATGCACCTATTTCTCACTAACATCTCCTACAGCCTCTAATGATCTCTGTTCTTCCTGTCTCTGAATTTGCCTGTTCTAGGTACTTCATGTGTGTGGAATAATATAGTATTTGTCCTTTTGTGTCTGACTTATTTATTTCACTTTAAGGTTCATGTTGAAGCATATATCAGAATCTCACTCTTTATTTGCTGCATAAATGCCATGGTCTGTACTTACCACACTTTCTTTATTCATTTCCCTGCCAGTGGACAACAGCTTGCCATCTCTTGTTTACTGTGGATAATGCTCTTATGAATGCTTGTGATACTACTGTTATTGTAAGATCAAGAAAGGGAAGCACGGAGAAAGTGTTTCACTCTCTAAGGTGATACAACCTCTTCTCTTATCAAATGAAGTAATAACTCAGAGGAAAACACTGACCATGCTCTGTGTGGAAAAAGCTCCAATCTGACTCTGCTCCAAGTGAGGGGGCAGGGTTTGTTTTCAGTGTACTGAGAGCAGTGGGCTGGCTGGAGGATGGCACAAGTGTTCATTCCCCCTGCCCACCTTGCTGAACTGGAGCAGCTCCTGCAGGTCTACATTGAGGCCTCAGCTGGATTCAAGAGGAAAGGCCCATGATTGGGCATCTTTTTTCAATTAGCAACAAATAAAAATTAATAGCTACAGTTTTCAGTAACTGCTATTTTAGAAGCACACTTATGAATATGAACACCTGAGACCTAGAGGTTTGTATGACTAAACCTTTACATACAATCATGAAGATAACTGGCTCAAATTCAAGAAAGACCTAAAGAGAAGTGAAGACAGTACCTCTGCCTTAAGAGCCAAAATTGGGGAGAATCAGAACCTCAAAATAAAGCCATTATCAACTCATCTGACCCAAGTCCTATTAAGTCTCCAGCCCTGCCCCTCCAGGACTCCTGAGATCTGGCACTCACAGGGCCTCCACAGCACAGTGCCCTTGTCTCCTTACTGCTGATTCAGTCATCCCCTCAGCCCTAAGCTTGCAGGCACGTGACGCACTCTGACCTCACCTACCATCACCCAAAGACCTAGTGCACACTCATGTCTTGCAATATTGTGTCCTCACTGTGTGCGTCTGAGGAAGTTCTTATGTGGGCACTGACTGACACCTTTAAAGCACAGAAGCCAATGGAGTAGTACTCAGCCAGATGAACCAAATTAACAATAGGAATCCGGAAGGCCTCTACCCAGGGCCAGAGGGCCGTCACATTCCTTCATATGAGAGCTCCTCAGGGCTCCAAGAGGCCTCACACTGGAGTCCTCTGAGGATCATCTTAACAAGAACACCAGTACCCAAGCCCCTCTGCCAGCCTCTTTGACCCTGTTGGACTAGGGTGACATCATTCTGGGTTTTAAACATGTATGTATCTCTTTAATGTTTCTCTAAGGGATTGTGCTATTCAGCCAGGAACACTGTATTATAAAAACTAGCACAACCTGGAAGCTATTGTCTATTTTGAGAGTGAGATCATAGATAATAGCAGAAAGACCTTAGTGGGGTCTTGGTAACATCAGTCTCAACTATCGCATTAATTACATCTCTATGAAGAAAAGGTGTCAGTGTTCAAGAACTGCAGGCTATGCTAAGAAGAGATATTTAGAGTATTCAATAAAGAAAAGGGTGCTAAGCCATACAGTATAATTTTTACTAACTCCAACTCATAGACAAGACCCTAACACCACCATTTTTGTTGAGTTCAGTTTATTGGGTTTTTTCCCCCTCCTAAAAGCCTGCAGTTCATCAGTTTTGGAAGCTATTGAGTTCTGTTCTTTCCAATAGTAAAAAGTCAAGAGCAATTTCCTACGTGGTTTAACTACCACCGTAAAAACAACAATAAATTCACATTGTGTTACAGCTGCAAGAGCTTAGACGACCTAATCAAGTTTTTTTGCTTTGTTTTGTTTTTGGTGGAACCAGGGATTGAACTCAGGCCCTTGCACTTGCCAGGCAAGTGCTTATTCTACTGAGCTATCTCCCTGGCCAAGTATTCATACTGAGCCAAGTTCTTTGGAACTGTTAAGTATGCAGGCTAATCCTTTAAAAAAAAGACTTAACATTGTTTCAAAACTTCCTTTGAAATTATAAATTCATTTCCCTGAGTAAAAAATGAAATTGAGAAAGATATTCCTGGTAAAAGGAAATATCTCCATTTCTTCATTATCGTCTGTTTCACTCCTAAAAGCCTGCAGTCCATCAGTCCTGGAAGCTATTGAATTCTGTTCTTTCTAATAGCAAAAACTCAAGAGCAATTTCCTATTTGGTTTAACTACCACCATAAAAAGTCATAAACTGATGACAACAATAAATACAACTAGAAAATGTTCCTGTCAAGGAAATTATCGCTATACGTACTTCCAAACAAATTTAGGGACTTTGGGGAACTAGGACAAAGCAGGGAAAAAGCAAATCCTGGAAGCCAGGGCAGCTGCTCTCACCTGCAAGTCATTCTTGACAGCCTGGAGGTCATACACGAAGAACTTCTGGCAGTGCGGCAGCAGGAGGGCCAGCAGGAGGGACAGGGCACTGGGGACCAGCAGGAGACTCTTGGACAGAGGTGCCCTGTCTGGAGGGAAAGGAAGCCATGCTCAGGATGACCATTGCTAACTTTGAAAAAAAAAAACAAAAAACCCACCCGGGTGAAAAACAAGAGAATTCCCTTTTTTAAATCAAAATGCAGGTCAAGTGCAGAAACTATGCTAGTTCCCAGTAAAACATCTCCTCACACGGGAGCCCTCGGAGGACACTAGAAGCACATAGAACTCACAGGAGGGGCTGCACTGTCCACCAACTCCCAGGAGACCATGCCAAGCCAACAGCAAGAAGCTCAGCAGTCGCCCTCCAGAAAGGTCACTCAAGTGTGAAGAAGTGGAGTTTTCTACTGATCAACCAGTTTGCTCCAGAACATGCAGGAGAGGAATACATTTGTTTAAAACAAACAAACAAAAACAAAATTTTTAAGAGGTAAAAGTGTTAATTCTGTGGACTGCAGTGGCCTCCTGAGATTTTTCCATCCTGAATGCAAAAGCAATCCAAGGTGGGCCATGGAGATAGCCCAGTGGCATAAGTGCCTGCCTGGCAAGCACAGGGTCCTGAGTTCAACCCCTGGTACCAAAGAAAAAGGCAATTCAAGTCAGTTTTCCACAAGAGCCTGTGCGACCTCTATCACATCCCAAAAGCAGCCATCAAATCTGTGATGGTTTGTTACAGCTATGATAGGAAACTAATGTCTGTGACGAAAATGACTGGGAAATCCAAGAAGGGTGGTGGGAAGAAGAAGGCAGGCAGAACTCTTCCTACTCAGAACTCTCATAGTTATTTAATGACCCTAAAAACAAAGAGAATGAAATTCTGGAAATACCCAAACTCAGAAGGGCAGATGACAATCAGGGTATGAAAAGGGTTACCCCAGCACAGGAGCTACATAAGAAAGCGAAAGCTGTTTCAAGTACTCTTGAACCATTTTTTACAAAGAAATAAAATGCTCTCACTCTTAATAGCTCCAATATTTTTAAGAAATTAGTGCACTTTAAAAAGTCTGTTTTTTCATTTCCCACTACATTTACAACTACATGTGAGATTTTTAAAGTCAAAAAGACATTTTCAACAAAAAAATTGTAAAGGTTATGACTTATCTCCCATTTTTTCCCAATGATTAAATAAACACTGCTGGGTTTCAGCTTATGGCCATGGTGGTGGCACCACCACATCCCTGTCAAGCTGGGACAGCATGCCTGAGCTGCTTCTTTCTGCCAACACCTTGCCACCTTGTTGTCTCTATGACCCCTGGGGACAGGACCGCCCCTTCCTTCATGTTCCCCAGACCACATTCCCATCTGCCCACCTCTGCTGCAGCTCCATCCTACTGACCCTTTACTGCAACTGAACTGTTCCTCTCTTTGCCTCCTGAACACAGTGGCTTCTATTTCAGTGGTTCTGGGAAAATCCCAAACACCATCCATTATGGCCCAGCAGATACTTCCTTTCTCAGTTTTATGCAGCCTCGAGTCACAGCTGCACGTCCACCCACCTCCCTGTACTGGCCGGAGTGAACCACTCTGGGCAACAGGGCTCTTCCCCACTTCACACTCCTGTAGCCATCAGTGTCCCACACAGCTCTGCCTTCCCAACAACAGCGCCCTGCAGGTTCCTGAAGGGAGGCACATGCCTTCCCCTTCACAACTCTGCCATGAAGCCTCACACCAACAGGCAATACCACAGACAAGCATCAGAGACGGGCGCTTTCAGATTCTGTCAGGCTCAGTTTAATCTTATTCATAAGAAATTCCCTGAGGGTGGATTCACCAGCTACAGTTGATACTGTGGTTACTGGGCTTGTTTGAGCATATAAAAATAGCCCACTATTTCCTGTCTGGTAAGGCCGTGCAAACATCTAACCTGCAGCACTATGTGTTGGATACACTTCACCAAGCCCCAAGGAATCTAAAGATCTAACAGAGCTTCTCACTGCATGGTGCCTCAAAAGTATAGTGGGTACCATGGCTGAAGGTGACTGACTTAAATTATACTGTGAGCAACAAGAGCCTCAGCTTTCTCACCTTAAAGTGGGGGTGACAACCTACTTCAAAGTGTCACAAGAAGAAAGGAAAGAATGAGTGAAGGACAAACAGCTCGTATGAGCTGTAGCATAGCAGCCCCCCACCAGGCAAGCGCCTGTGCCACTCTGACAGGACTAAGGCGTGTGTTGTATAGGTGTGACTTGGAGGGACAACTGGGACTGTAGTCCTTCTTCACCCTGGACTTCTGCTTGCCCTTGTGAAACAGCCCCATCATTCCTGCCTCTTCTTTGCCACTCCTAAGCAACTCAGTGTGAGCAGGGAAAATCAGAGCCAAGGGATTCACTCTGGGTTCACAGTCTTGAGTCACACAGGGACACACTGCACTGCTTCTCCACAAAAAGTCTGCTGCCAGCCTGTCTCATGCCAGCTGGTCCTGTCTTCTCAAAACCCCTGCTCTATACTTCTACCTGGTTCACATCACCAGATGAACAAATGATTTGCTGTGGTACTCTCAGTCACAGTAAATACTATCATGCACCCATTACATACTGTGCATTTTGCTAGGCCCCTGGGGATGACAGTAAATGAATAACATAGTCCTGAACCTTGTGGTGTTTACAGTCAAGACAGGAGAGAAAAGAAAATACACAAAACAAGGTAAGTGGAGCCAGGGAGATGGCTTAGTGGAATAAATGCTTCCCTGGCAAGGGCATGAGTTCCGCCAAAAAAAAACAAGGTCAGCATACATGGATATGTAGCTCTGGTGACAGGCAGACCTTGATCCTTAGGCTAGGCATCTGTTACCTTGGAGTTGTTTGCCACTGCCACACAACAAAGCCCACCCTGTTTACACAGCAAAAGTCTTCAAGTGGCCAAGAAAGGATCATTCATACAGAGCAGTTGGGGAACCCTCTTCTGATGAGATAAGACTTGAGCCTTAGGGAGTAGGGCCTGCAGATCTCTGGGGGCAGAGTCTTCCTAACACAACAGGAAAAATGCTTTGAGAAAGGATCATGTTCCATATGCAGTTGGGCAGCCAAGGCAGCTAGCTAGGAGAGGATGCATGCAAGGCTCATGGCAGGGTACAAAGTCAAAGTGGGACAGCAAAGAGAGGAGTGCCCTGCAGGCCATTACGAGGCTGCAAACCTCTCCTTGGAGGCTGACCGGATGCTTATTTCTTGGGGGTAGAGGGCTAGTTAGAGAAACAATACCATTGGGCACTTTTTTAAATGATGGCTTTGGTTGCTAAGCTGAGAGGAGATCACAAGAAGGCACAGGAAGAAGAGGGGAGAGAGGCTGGGAGGCTAATGGGATCATTTAGGCAAGACCAGCTCAGACTGAGGGAAGTCTGGACAGAGATGCTGGAAATCTCAGACTTAGGATAGATGCTGAAGATACAGCAGACAGAGTATGTTGACTGACTAGATACAAAGTGTGGGCAAATGGAGAGGTCAAGAATAATACCAAGACTTTGTTCTGAGAAACTGGAAGAACTGTCACCAGCTACTGAGTTACTGAGATGCTGTCTTTACCACACCTCAAAGATCTGGGCCCACTAGCACAACACTCCCAGACCCCCACCTGGCTCTGCTCTGCTCTATACCAGTGCAAGTTCAAGTAGAGAGACTGCAAACCAGTCCCAGCCTACACCAGGCAGCTGTACGGTCCACAAAGTGGATGGACACATTGCATCCTTAAAGGCAAGGCCCTGCTATGAAAAATATCACTGGAGACAGACACGTGCTTAAATGTCATCTCATTTGTATGCACCCCACCACTGCAACTATCTATCCCATTTGTCCTCATTTTTTATAGCACTAAGCAGCAGACTTAAGAGTGAGTCACCCACACTATGATTCAAGAGGACTATAAAATGCACCACATTTTTGGTGACACTAAAAAGAAACATTACCAGATATAATTCTGAGATGTCATCAATTATTAAAGCACACCTTAATTTCAAAAACAAAATGTGGGGAAAAAAAACAAACATGCATTTTAGAAGCAAATGTCTCTTTGTTTATTGCCCATCTCCCCCACCTTCATTCCACAGAAACACAAGCCTCCCAAGAGCTGCAACCTGGTCCGGTGGGTCCACTGCTGCAGTTGCCCTTGTGCCCAAGATAGGACCTGTCACAAAGACAGTCAGCACGTGCCTGTCACATGGGAAGGCACTGGCATATGGACGAGAAGTGTTCACACACTAACTTGTGAGGTGGCCCACTGTCCACTGACACAAATGGATAAACAGATAAACTGGGTCACACATACAGTGGAATTTAATTCAGCCTTAAAAAGGAAATTCTGACCCCAGCTAAAACAAGAATGAATTTTGAGGACACGAGCTAAAAGAAATAAGGCAGTCACAAAGCAATTCCCCTTATAAGAGGTACCTAGGATAGTGAACTTCATAAAAGAGAAGGTAGAATGTTGGCTGCCAGAAGCAGTGTGGAGCAAGGAGTAGGGACTGCTATTACTAAATAAAGAGTCACAGTTTTCTAAGACAGAAAGACTTCTGGTTTGCATAGCAGCACAAATACACTTAATGTTACAGAATGATATCCTTAAAAATGGTTAACACAGTAAATTTTGCCAGGTATGGGGGCACACACATGGAATCTCAGCACTTGGGACACTAAGGCAGGACTGCCACAAGTTCAAGGCCAGCCTGAAGTGCAGTGAGACCCTGTTTCACCATGCCCCCTCAAAAAAAAAAAAACCCTAAACTTTATGTGTACTTATATTTTACCACAATCAAAAATTTAAATTCCAAATACTTATTGAATTAATAACTGATCCTATTTCTATGACCTTTAACTCTGTCAAGGACTAAACTTCCAAAATAGAGATCTTAAATTGAAGTCTTTTAACTCTACCACTAAGTCTTCCTCTAAAAAGAGCAATGCATTAGATCACTATAAGCCTTGTAGAACTGAATAAGGTAATGCTCAAATATCCAAGAAGTCCCACAACACAAGATTAGAAGACAGGACACTATGTACACTGATCAACTCAAGATGTGTGTGTTTTTCTTCTTAGAAAACTGACTTCTAAAAATATTAATTTTAAGCAGTCATTTGTATTTAATACACACAAGTACTGACAATTTACTTTAAAATGCATCAAAAAAAAAAAAAAAAAAGACACACTTATCAATAAATAGAGGAACTAGTACTGGATTAACCAAATAGAGTAACATGTTAATTGTAGAATCTAGGTGA
>PVKA01015820.1:0-49176 GCA_004027165.1 Ctenomys sociabilis
TGCCAAAAAAAAAAAAAAAAAGAGGCAAAATGGTCCTTCCTTTGTAGCCCCTTTTTTTGTTTAGTCCTGTCAGAGATGGGTATTCCATTCTAGTGTTTTCTTACAGTAGATTTTTTTTTTTTTTTTTGGTACTAGGGGTTGAACTCTTGACCTTGCGCTTGCCACACAAGAACTTATGCTATTAAACTATCTCCCCAGCCCCCATAAATTTGAATTGTAGTTTTAGAAGTCTTTAACACAGTTAGAAGATGAAGATAAATTTTGGACTAGTTTATCATTGTTCTTAATTCATTTAAAGTAATAATATTGTTTTGAGATAGAATCTGGCTGGTTAGCTCAAGTGAGCCGCAAACTCACTGTGTAGCTCAGAATGATCTCATAGTAGTAGGGATCCTTTTGCCTCAGTCTCCTGAGAGACTGAGGTGTGTGTCACTTTTCCCCCACTAAGACCATGCATTTTAAAATAATACAAGCCAGTTATTTTATTGAATGGGTTGGTTTGCTTCCTCATGGTTAGATTCAGGTTTTTAAAAGTAGAAATACTACAAAATTGATACGTTAATCTCAAAGGATCAAATCAGGTGACATGACATAATTTAATTTAATTGACTGTGATACATACTTAAAAACATAATTTTTTTTTGAACCAGGGATTGAACTCAGGCCCTTTGCTTGCCAGGCAGGCACTTGTTTAAAAATACAATTCTTATCCTAATAACTTGTGGTATAGACATACAGGAGGGATTTGTGGTAAACTCATGTGAATATTAGGTACACGGGACCATGGTTTGATCTCCAGCTCCGCATACCTTACCAGACTTGCCCTTAAGGCAGGTGGAGCCAGCCTAAATAAATCCTTCTTGTGTGAATATTGCCCTCAAGCTGTTGGCGTGTTACCATAGATGAATGTCCAGAATTAAGTGCAAGACTCAGAATATAGACTCCTCAACAGATACTGCTGTTTATTGTTAATTGAAATTCAGGGTCTGCAGTGGCTTAAAGTGCCTACTTAGTTAGGCAGACACAGGGACAGCGATCCTCCCTGGCAGGCTAGCCCTACCCCAGGGGCACGCTGAGACAGCTATTGAGACTGTGGGTGGTAGCCTGCTTCTATAATCCCAAGGCTTGGGAGGCTGAAAACAGGAGAACCATTATGAGTCCAATCTGTGTATTGAGGCCCTGTGGACCCTGTGCTAAATGTCTTAAAAAAGAAGAAATTTAGGGTCTGAACTATAAAAACATTCTTCATTTTCAGTTGTTTTTTTTTTTTTTTTTTCTCTATGCCTTCCATATTGTTGAACATTTCATAGATGTTTTTACCTATTTGACTAGGGAAGGGCCATTGGCAAAAAAAATTTAATACAGCTATTTTGGGTATCCATTCTTTTCTCCTTCCAGTCTAGTGGATTAATTGTGCTGAGTGGTGGATAGGGGAGACCCTTAGCACATAAGTGGTTTTATATACTTTTTCAGATCCCCTTGAGTCCAGCCATGCCAGCTCCCATTTGGCTGTGACTACCCAGCATGCCCCATGCTGAGACGATCCAGTTACTGAAGGACTGCTCTAGCAGGGAGCCATCCTGTTGGGAGGGGGTTGGGTGAGTTAATTTCTTTCATTTTTCAGAAAAAAAATTTTACACTGTGTAGCTTGGCAAAAATATAAATAGGGAGCCGGGGAGATATAAATATAAATAGGGAGGCTCAGTGGAATAAGTGCTTCCCTGGTAAGTGCAGGGGGTTGGTTTGATCCCTGGTACCGCCAAAAATAATAAAATATATTTTACTTATTTTATGTATATTGTATATATATACCCTATTAAAAAAATTAGATGGGTGCACCCTTTCGTGACCAAGTCATCCACCTAATGTTTACTTCTTCATAGTACTATATCTAAATTAGAAATTTTAAAAATTAGAGATATAATCAATAAATTAAGAAATGTCCTAGCATTAAAATTTTAATTATTAAATACCTATTTTAAATGCTACAATTAAACTTAGTCTTGAAGTAGTCTTTTTAGTGATTAATTTTATTCCAGGATAAGCTTTTAAGTATATAACTGCTATTCTCCTAAATGAATGGAAAGAACCAGGTTTGCGGGGCTCAGCCTCCCCTTTCCCATTGGTTCTTTTCTTCCCTTTTTTTTTTTTTTTTTTTTTTTTTGGCAGAACCGGGGATTGAACTCAGGCCCTTGTGCTTGCCAGGGAAGCACTTATTCTATTGAGCCATCTCCTGGGCTCATAACTGCTATTCTGAGCAACAGAAAATGCATCTATATGCATGTCTGTATGGTGAAGATTTTCCAAGGCTAGTTGGCAGCACATACTTGTTTTTTGTAAGTGATTTGTAGGATAGTTTCTGAAGCACTTTTCTCTTTGAAGTACTGATAGTGTTATTGTCAGTGAGGAGCCACTGTGAAATTTAGTTCTTGGAAACCAGAACCAGGAAATTCTTCAGTAGGGAAGAGTCTATGGAGTTGTGCTTGGAGTCTTATGTTTTGCAAAGAGCTAAGACCTCTTTCTTACCCTACCCCAAGAATCATTGGGGAACCAAGCTTCCAAACTTAATCAGACAATAAAGTCCACCAAACTGGGTGTGGAGGGGAGCTGGCAAGATAGCTCAGAGGTCTGAAACACTGCTTAGGCAAGCTTAGGCAGGTGCAGGGGACAACAGATCTCTGACACCAGGTGCCACGCCAACCCCACCCTCAGGGGGCTGAGCCAGTCAAAAAAAAAACTGAGTGTGAATGGACAATGTCCGTAATCCAAGTGCTCTGGGAGGCTGAGGCAGAAGGCTTCCAAATTAAAAGTCCTGCCAGTCAGTTTAGCAAGACTGTGTCTCAAAATAAAAAAGGCTCAGTGCATAGGCTTTGAGTTCAATCCTTAGTACTAGGAGAAGAGACAAGACACAAACCAGTCAGCTAAAAGAGCCATAATCTGCCTGTACTTAGAATTATTAAAAGAGAGTTTGGTTTTTAAAGTTCAAGAATTTAGCCAGAAGAAAGATTTCTTTCTTTTTTTTTTTTTTTTTTTTTTTTTGTCTTTTTGAGGGTCTTACATTGCAGTTCAGACTGGCCTTGAGCTCACTTTATACCTAGGCTGGTCTCTGAACTCAAGAGTGATCTCTTGCCTCAGCCTTGAGTGCTGGGATTACAGGTGTGTACCACCACTCCCAGCTATTTCTGCTTCTTATGTTGTGGTTTTGAGATGTTTCTCTTGATATTTTTGTCTTTAATGTTTCAATATTAGCATTGTAGTGCAGCCTATACATTTTTAAAAAGATTTTATTTATTTATGTGATATAGGGTTTCACTACACATCTCAGACTTGTAGTGATCCTCCTTTCTCAGCCTTCCTGTTGTGGGAATTACAGGTGTGCGCCATCATGCCCAGTTCCAGGGCAGCATGGCATTTGGTACCAGGGATCAAATTTGGGTCCTTGTGCTTGCCAGGCAGGCACTTAGACCTAATGTTGAGCTATTTCCCCAGCCCGTAAAATTTTAATAAACTTGATTTATTTTACTCCTAACAAGAGCATAGGTATTATTCTGTGTTATCTCTCTTTCCTTTGCCTTAGTTATTTCCCTGTTGTCTTTTTTAGGAACTTAGTCTTTTATATTCTACAGTCTCTAGCTGTTTCTTTTCCTGCAATTTCATTTTACATTAGCTTGTCCTGCCCACCTCTCCAAATTATTGATGTATTAAGTTTCTCAAGTTAGTCCAGTCTGTTGAATGTCTGGAGTTTCCGTGTGTGACTCACATGCATAGCTGCCTTAGGTAGTAGAAGTCAAATATTCTAAAGTTTTAGTTATGAGTGCTCCCCCATATAACTGTATTCTTTAAAGCATTAAAATTATAGGTGGTGGTAAGCCCTCCCCAACCCCTGCAAAACTACTAGGGAATTGAGTTCAAGGTGTTTGCACTGAGCAATGAAGAAATTTTTTTATTTTTCTATTTTTCTTGGTATTTTAGGGAAGGGTCTACAAGGGTATTCAGGATCTCACTACTAGATTGGACTTGTAGTGATCTGCCTGTTTACAGCCTCCCAAGAGCTGGGATTACAGGTGTGTGCCACCATGCTGGGGTATTTTTTTGTTTGGTTTTGAGAGAGGATCTCGCTGTGCATTTCAGACTGACCTTAAAACTCACTACATAGGACTGGTGAGATAGCTTGGCAATGTAAGCGCCTGCCTCTCTCAAGTGCAAAGACCCAGGTTCGATCCCCAGTACTGCATTCCATGTCAGCCCTGGAATCCTGGGTGTGCCATGAGGCCCACAGACCATGTGACATCCTCCTATAATCCCAGCAATGGGGGGTTTTGAAACAGGAGTAGCACTACCAAGTCTGAGCTCTGTAGTGAGATCCTATACTAAATATATAAATAAACAAATGATTTTTTTTTAAAGCTTTCTGGGGCTAGGGAGATGGCTCAGTGGAACAAGCACTTCCTTGGCAAGCGCAAGGGTCTGAGTTCAATCCCTGGTTCCACAAAAAAAAAAAAAAAGCTTAACTTTTTTTGTTGCCTGGGCTGACCTCAAACTTGCAGTGATCCTTCTGTCCCAAGTACTGGGATTGTAGGTATGTGCTTCTGTGCCTGGCTATATTTGTCTTTAAGTCTGGCTAACAGGCGAATTTTGTATTGCTGCTTTTTTTTTTTTTTAAGTACTGGGCCTATAGGATTTCACTACATGGATTGGATTTATAGTGATCCTCCTGTTTCACCATTCCCAGTCACGTCTCAGTGCACCACGGGGCGGCAGGACAGGGTAAGGATTGAACCCTGGTCCCTATGCCCACCTAAACAGGCACTTTAGTCTGCTGAGCCTGAGAATTTTGTATTGATAGAGGAAAAAGAACAGCTATCTGAAGAAAATATCTGAATATGTAACTTTACCTAAGGAAGAGAGCCTTTAAAATAATTATTACGTCTTTAAATGAGTTTAAAATTAATGTTATTCCTGTTCTTAAATTCTAGTACATGACTCTGAATCCTTCTACTAAGAGGAAGAATACTGCATCCCCAGACAGGAAACCCTCAAAGAAATCTAAGGCAGACAATTCTTCTCTGAGTTCACCACTAAATCCTAAGTTATGGTGTCATGTACACTTGAAGAAATCATTGAATGGCTCCCCACTCAAAATGAAGAACTCAAAGAACTCCAAGTCTCCAGAAGAACATCTGGAAGAAGTGATGAAGATGATGTCTCCCAGTAAGCTACACTCTGACTTTCATATTCCTAAGAAAGGCCCACCTGCCAAGAAACCAGGGAAGCACAATGACAAACCTTTGAAGGCAAAGGGCAGAAGCAAAGGCATCCTGAATGGACAGAAATCTACAGGGAACTCTAAATCTCCCAAAAAGGGTTTAAAGACTCCTAAGACCAAAATGAAGCAGATGACTTTGTTGGATATGGCTAAAGGCACTCAGAAGATGGCACGAGCTCCACGTACCTCTGGGGGCACACCTCGGTCCTCTAGCAAACCTCATAAACACCTTCCTCCTGCTGCTCTACACCTGATTGCCTATTACAAAGAAAACAAAGATAGAGAAGACAAGAAGGGTGCCCTCTCTTGTGTTATCTCTAAAACAGCTCGCCTTCTCTCTAGTGAAGATCGAGCTCGTCTTCCGGAGGAATTGCGGACTATTGTTCAGAAACGCTATGAGCTTCTAGAGCATAAAAAGAAGTGGGCCTCTATGTCTGAAGAGCAGCGGAAAGAATACTTGAAAAAGAAGCGACAAGAGCTGAAAGAAAAGTTAAAAGAAAAAGCCAAAGAACGTAGACAGAAGGAAATGCTTGAGAAGTTAGAAAAACAGAAGCGGTATGAGGACCAAGAGTTAGCTGGCAAAAACCTTCCAGTGTTTCGGTTGGTGGATACCCCTGAAGGGCTGCCCAACACCCTCTTTGGGGATGTGGCACTGGTGGTAGAGTTCTTGAGCTGTTATTCTGGGCTTCTCCTCCCAGATGCTCAGTATCCCATTACTGCCGTGTCTCTCATGGAAGCCTTGAGTGCAGATAAGGGTGGCTTTTTGTACCTGAACAGAGTGTTGGTCATCTTGCTCCAGACCTTACTACAAGATGAAATAGCAGAAGACTATGGTGAATTGGGGATGAAGCTGTCAGAAATCCCTCTCACTCTACATTCTGTTTCAGAGCTGGTGAGGCTCTGCTTGCGCAGATCTGATGTCCAGGAGGAAAATGAGGGTTCAGACACAGATGACAATAAGGATTCAGCACCCTTTGAAGACAATGAGGTGCAAGATGAGTTCTTAGAGAAGCTGGAGACCTCTGAATTTTTCGAGCTAACATCAGAGGAGAAGCTACGGATCTTGACAGCACTGTGCCACCGGATTCTTATGACATATTCAGTCCAAGACCACATGGAGACCAGACAGCAGATGTCTGCAGAGTTGTGGAAGGAGCGACTTGCTGTGTTAAAGGAGGAGAATGATAAGAAGAGAGCAGAAAAGCAGAAACGCAAAGAAATGGAAGCCAGAAATAAAGAAAATGGCAAAGAGGAAAATGGGTTAGGCAAAACTGATAGGAAGAAAGAAATTGTGAAGTTTGAGCCCCAAGTAGTTATGGAAGCTGAAGATATGATAAGTGCTGTGAAGAGCAGAAGACTGCTTGCTCTGCAAGCTAAGAGGGAACGGGAAATCCAGGAAAGAGAAATGAAAGGTAAAATTCTATCCTGGGAGGAAAGAGGAAAGCCCTTAGAAGATAACTAAAGAACACCACAGTAATGATAGGGTCTTATGTTTGTCTTAACTGGTCACTTATTTTTATAATAGCCCAGCACTGATTAGGTTTTATTTATTTGAGAGATGAGGGAGAGCTGCTAGGGGTTGAAATCAGGGCATTGTATATGGTAGGCAAGTGTTTGACCAGTGAGCTACAGTCCTAAGGTATGTTTTAGGAGAAATGTTTAGCATGGATTTCTGCAGTTATTGATAAATTAATGTGATGTTAGAGTCTTAGTAAGGGACCAAACCCACATATGTACACTCATATACTTTTTAAAAGTGTATGTATCTGTATACACTCACAATTATATGTATAATCACTGGCACAAAACTTTTGAGACAGGTTCTTGGTATGTATTCCACTTTAGCCTTAAAACAGACCAGGCTGTCTTTGAACTTGGCAGCCTTGAACTACTGCCTCAGTCTCCTAAGTGCTGGGATTGCAGGTGTGGTCTACCATGCCTCACCCTCACTTCCACAAACAACTTTATAACGTATCTATTACTTTAGAAGGAAGTCATACACTATCTTAACCACCCATCTCCCCTATCCCTAAGTCATCGCCACCATTCCACATTCTGTCCATAAATTTGCCTAGACATATCTTTTAATAGAAGCATATGATCACTTTGTAGTTTTTGTAACAGATTTCTTTCCTGTAGCATATTCTGAGGTTCAACCATGTTGCAGTCTGTAAAACAGTATGGCATATGAAAGAGGCCAGTCTTAGGATGCCTCCTCTGTGTACTTATAAAATATTTCTGTCACCCCCAAAGAAACCCTGAATGTCACCAACTCTTTTTAGCTTCAGCCTTTTGGGATCAGCCACCATTGTATTGAGTGGATTTACCTAGCCTAGATATTTCTTACAAATGGAATCATATTCATGGCTTTTCATTTCTAACTTCTTAACAGTTAGCATAATGATTTCAAAGTTTGTCTATGTTATAATATGTATTAGCATTTTGTCCTTTGGGGGGACTGAATAATATTCTGTTGTTTGGCCAAAAAATTTTTTTTTTTTTTTTTTTTTTTTTTTTTGCATTCATTGTTTAATACACACAGGTGGTTTCTACTGTTGGCCGTTATATGAATAGTACTACTACAAACATCAATATAAAAAATTCTGTGCAGATAAGTGTTTTCATTCTTTGGAGTACATAGGAATGAAATTCCTGAGTCAAGAGGTCATGTTTAACCATTTGAGGAACTTCCACGATTCTTATTACATTCCCAACATTTGTTACTATTTATCTGTGTGGTTATATCTGTCTTGGTGGATTTGACTGTAATTTTGATTTTCATTTCCTCCATTACTAGTAATTCTGAGCATTTTTTCCATGTTCTGTTGGCTATTTGTATTTGTTTGGAAAAATGTTAATTCAGTTCTTTTGCTCATTAAGTTTGTTTGTGTGTTTGTTTTTCAAACTTTGTATCTGCAAAGCTTTATTCCAGAGGGGCTCAGTCCTTTTTGGCCACTACCTTTCTTATGGCAGCCAGCATGTTTTTCAGCTCCTCATGCTTCCTCTTGGCATGGATGTGTGTTCCCACCCTTTTCTTGATGAGCTTGAGGGCACATTTGTCCTTGAAGACTTTGAGCAGTTCCGTGTCACCCATGGGGGGAAGCCACACACCCCCATTATGTCCCACATGATCTTAGTGTGTTGGATGAGGCATCTGCTATGGTGGCTGTGTCTCTTTACTCACATTCTTGGTCACCTTTGGCCCTTGTTGAGGCCCACGGCTATGGGATAGTGTAGGGCCATGGCTACTATTCTTCAATGATTGCTGTGGTGGAAGCCTAAATTTTTTTATTTACTTTTTTAGATAGGATTTTGCTATGTAGGTCAGTCTGGCCTTCAACTCACTATGTAGCTCAGACTGCCTTATGTAGCCAGGCTGGCTTGCCAAAATATGGCCAAACTACACAATATTATTCAGTCCTCCAAAGAACAAAATACTAGTACATGTTATGACATGGACACTCGTGATAGTCCTCCTGCCTCAGCCTCTTGAGTGCTGGGATTACAGGTATGCCCTTTTATTATTTAGTTGTAAAACTTCTTTCCTGTTTATTTATTGTCAGAACTGGGGATTGAATTTAGGACCTTGTGCTTTCCAGCCAAGCGCTTATTCTATTGAGCTATCTCCCCAGCCCCCTACATTTATTCTATAATTTTAACTTCCAAGATTTTTTTTGTCGTCTCCAATTCTATATTTATAAATCTTTTCTTCCAACTTTCCTAATTGGAAAAAATAGCAAGACCCTGTCTCTGTCTCTGCCCCAAAATCATGTAGACAAGATGGTACATGAGTATAATCCCAACACCCAGAGACTCAAGCAAGAGGTTCTCCCTAAGTTCAAGGCTGGCCTAGGCTACATAGTTCAGAACCACTCTGAATTACATAGCGAGATCCTGTCTTAAAAAAAAAATAAAGTGGTGTTATGGAAACTACCCTGCTTGTGGCAACCAAATCCAGTCTTCTCTACCATTGAACTACATCTCAGCCCTTTTATTTTGAGATAGTCTTGCCAAGCTGCTGAGACTGGGATGGAACTTGAAATCCTGCTTCAGCATCCTGAGTATAAGAATTACACACAGGCATGTACCACCATGTCTACGTTCCTCGGTCGGGGGCCGGGCAGACCAGGTCTTGCTGTGGTCTATACTGGCCTCAAACTTGTGATCTTGCCGAAGCCTCCCAGAATGCTGATTTGATCTTTGTGGCTTACCCTAAATTGATGTTTGTAGTCTTAAGAGAATGAGGTTTTTCTTGATTTTAATTTATCTATTACTCTTTTATTATTATCTTTGTGCTGTTGTCCATATAGCGATTTTCATAGACATCAGTCTAGAAGACTATTTAGAGGTAATAAGTTTTTGTTTATCTTTTTTTTTTTTTTTGAGACAGAGCTTTTGCTAAGTAGTTAGTTCCAGGTTGGCCATGAATTTATTATTTAGCCTAGGCCAGGCTTGAACTCACAGTGATCCTCCTGCCTTAGCCTCCTGAATGTTGAGATCCAAGCACACAACAACATGCCTGGCCATGCTTTATTTTTTTAAATAACTTTTATTGACAGGTGCACTTTCCATTTTTTTCACCATATTGTAGCTGTTACCATCAAAGGATCAAAGTTTACAAAGTTCAGCATTGTAAACAGCAGTGTACCTTACAGTGGCAGAGTTTGTGACAATTAGAAACTTAAAAGGTAGCACTGTTTGGTTTTTTATTGTTGAGGGAAATTTCTCTGAATACAATACACTCATAGTGAAATAAACAGTAAGGTTTTTTCCTATCAGTAATAGCATGCTGAATAATATTAGAAAAATGTTATTCAGTGTGGACTTTTTGAGTGCCTAGAAGTGAACTGGGACTTACAAAAAATATTCTGTACCACTGAACTGTGATTCACCATTGATTATTATTGTTCACACATGTGTCTGATCCCTGGCCTTCTCGATTCTTTTGTCATCAAGGCTGTTGAGAAGAATTAGTGTCAGGTTCCTCAGTCCTAGGTAGGTTTTATCTTGAAATAGTTGTTTTATTAGGTTTTTCATTCTTTTTTTTTTTTAATTTTTTTTTATTTTTTAAATTCCTTTATTTATTACAGTGTCTCACTACACATCACAGATTCTTTTTTCGCGGGGGTGGGGGGTGAGCTCAGCCGGCCCTGCGGGGAGGGGCTGGCATGGCATGTGGTGCTAGGGCTCGAACCGCGGTCCCTGAGAGGTGCTCTAGACCGCTGAGCTATCTTGCCAGCCCTAGGTTTTTCATTCTTTTTGAGGATTTAGGTTGTGATAGGTGAGACTGAATGAAAATTTAAGGAATATGGAGGATCAAATAGTTGGCTGTCTCATGTCTGTGACAGAATTAAGAGAAGGAAGCTTAAGGGTTGGTGTGTGTGTGTATGTATACATACATACATACATACATACATACATATATACATACATACATATATCCTTTATACTGGGCCCTTTTTTTTTTTGAACCTTTGCCAGTGAAACTAGAACGGGAAGCTGAAGAAGAACGAATACGGAAGCACAAAGCTGCCGCTGAGAAGGCTTTCCAAGAAGGAATTGCCAGGGCTAAGCTTGTCATGCGCAGGACTCCTATTGGTACTGATCGAAATCATAATAGGTATGTTGCTAAATTTAAATCTTTGTAATTTGAAGGGCTACTGTTATGAGTTATATGAAACTAAGAATAACCTTTCTTATTGAATTTTCAAGTTCTGTTTGAAAGCATAATTCTCATCACCCAGTTTTTGACTACTAACTGCCAAGTGGCAAAGGTTACAGAGCTCATTAAGACATTGAGGCCAGTGAGATAGCTTAGCAGACTAAGCACCTGCTTAAAGCAAGCACAGGGACTGTAGTTCCATCCCCAGTACTGCATGCCACACCAGCCCTGCCCCTGGGCATGCTGGGCCAGTGACCAAGTCAGAGCATGGTGGCACACGCCTGTAATTCCAGCACTGGGGAGGCTGAAAACTGGAGGATCATTATGAGCCCAAGCTGCATAGTGAGGCTCTCTACCAAATACATTAAAAAGAAAATAAAAAGACAACAATGACATTGGGGCCAGGGAGATAGCAGTCTTAAGCACAGGCCGACCACCAACTGGGTATGGTGGCACATACCTATTGTAATCCCAGTGTTGGGGAGACTGAAACAAGGATCATTACAAGCCCAACCTGTGTAGTGAGACCCTGTACCAAAATCATTTAAAAAAACAAAACAAAGCACAAAGACGTGTTCCTTGGCAGGGGATATGGATCAGTGCTAGAGTACTTGCCTACCATGTTCACAGTTCTGCTTTGCTCTCCAGAAAGATGTTTTGGCCCTTAAAGATACCATAGGGCTGGGGAGATGGCTCAGTGGAATAAGCACTTCCCTGGCAAGCACAAGGGCCTGAGTTCAATCCCTAGTCCCACAAAAAAATAAATAAATAAAATAAAAAGTTACAATTAAAAAAATAAATAAATAAATAAAAATAAAGATACCATAAATATCAGACAAACTTACGTGGTAGAGGAAGTGTAATCCAAATAGAGTTTTTAAGCTGGTATATGTTTTAATGGAGTTTTTTGGCTCTTCATATCATCAGGTAATATTTTTTAAATTATAAATTGTGTAGAACCACAGATAGAAACTGTTAGGAGTTTTAGGCATTAAGAGTCTCATTCTAAAAGATTTCTGTTTCCCTTTGTTCTATCTTATACTATTTGTCAGGAATTCTGAGCAGAGGAGAGGAGCTCTCACCTGTGGTTATGAATGTGTTATACTGTATAGTCATCTTCAGCAGCAGAATCATCCAACAGTGCTGATACATTAATGCATTATTGTGATTTGTAGATACTGGCTCTTCTCAGATGAAGTTCCAGGATTGTTCATTGAGAAAGGCTGGGCACATGACAGTATTGATTACCGTTTCAAAAATCATCGCAAAAACCACGTAGACTCTCCTGATGAGGATTACTGTCCCCGCAGTAAGTACAGCATACCAGCTACAGAGGCTGCTTTAGTTGATAATGGGGTTGTGTTCTGGTAAATCTATTCTAAGTAGAAGACAGAGTAAATATCAAAGTTGATTGAGTACGTACAGCCTACCAGACACCAGAAGCTCATAGCACAGTGCATTGCAGAGCATGAGTGTTTCTTCTCGTAGTTGTGTGCATGACTGGGAACCGACTCCCTTCTGATGCTGCTCAGTATTACAGTAGTGTGATACCACATATTGCTGGCCTGGAAAAATAACTCTTTCTACTACATATGTGTCACTTTCCCACCATTGTGAAGTGGGAAAATCTTAAGCTTGTAGGCTGAATGTTAAGGAGTTCCTTTGCTGTGCCACCTTTTCTATGCAAAATTTCCTTATTGCCATTAAGTGGATGTATGTGAGTAAGATTGATGGACATGAATGCATAGAAAGAGGTGAGAAGCCAAGAAAGCAGAGTAATAGGTCCTTTTTCTCTCCTTTCAGAATATACTTAGTATTTAAGGAGTATCTTTTAAATGCAAAACAATTTCTAATGTGTATGATAAGTACAGTGCCAAACCAGACAGATAATATCCTGAATGTCATTTAACCTAAAATTCTAGTAGGAGGAAGCATAGCAAAATAGCAAGTACTTAACTAGAAATAAGTGGCTCAAGAATAGGAGTGAGATGCTGTTGGTGGTTCTAGTCACTCAGGAGGCTGAGACAAGAGGATAATTGAGACCCTGGAGTTTGGAGCTAGCCTAGGTAACCTAACAAGATCTTCTATCTGTTTAAAAACAAAAAAGTGGCTGAGAAGGGTCATAAAGGATACTGGCTTTTTTTTCTGGGTGCTCATAATGTAGATGTGTTTAGTTTATAAAACAAATGGAAGTATGCTTTTCTGAATACACATTCTTTTTTGGATCATGTATGTTGAATATATTTCAAACTTAAAAAAATTTTTAAACATGAAATGCCAGTCTTCTGAACTTCACTGATAACTTGCATTTTGATGCAAATTATTCTTTATAGTAGAAACTTCTGTAGAACATTGAGCAGCATCCATACATCTAGTCATTACCAAATGTCCTGTGGGAGGCAGCATTGCTCTGTTGAAAGCCACTGGGTTATACTAACCCAGTGAAAATTGCTTTTCAGACATTTATCATATTTGAGAAGTGTTCAATTTTTAAGAAATGTCTATTTTATTTTAATACCAGGAATTCAGCTCAGTTTGCCAGGCTGGCACTGTGCTGCTGAGCTATTTCTCTGGCCTTATGCTTTATTTTACAGAAACTCCTAATCTAAACTAAACTCATAGAATTGTTAAATAAGGGAACTACCATAAATTTTTAAAATACAACCCAAAATTTTTAAGTTTAATTAATGTGTTTTCATGTTGAATTTTTATGTTAAGTGTAGATTGTTACCTTGTAGAGAAATCTGGTTGGGTTAAACTAGTTTTAAATGGCCAGGTGAGGCAAAGGAGTTCATAGTGGAGTAAGGATCTTCAGACTTGGGAGAGATTCTTTTAGAAAGTGTAAGGAAGTGAGGCCTAAACAATTCTAGTGGGCCAGGGAGATGGCTCAGTGGAATAAGCGCTTCCCTGGCAAGTGCACGGGCCTGAATTCAATCCCCAGTTACGCAAAAAAAAAAAAAAAAAAAAAAAATTCTAGTCCTCTGGGAGAAGATTGGGTATCTAAATTCTTTTACATCTAGAGCTTTAGATCAGCTCTCAACCTGTGAGAGCTTTCAATAATACCAAATAGGTGCCTTTGGCACTTGTACCATAGATTTGTTACCACTGCTGTAGAGCATCCTGGTAAGTGTTCTTTTTTCTTTTTTTTAATTAAAAAAAAGTCTATTTATTTTTGGCGGAACAGGGTGTTGAACTCAGCCCTTGTGCTTGCCAGGGAAGTGCTTATTCTACTCCCCAGCCCTTACTTTTTTGTTTGTTATAGTGTCTCACTATACAGCTCAGACTTGTAGTGATCCTCCTGTTTCAGCCTCCCCAGTACTGGGATTATAGGCGTATGCCACCACACCTGGTTTCAGTGTGGGGTTCTGGGGCCAGCACGGCATACAGTACCCAGGATCAAACCCGAGTCCTTGCACTTGCCAAAAGGGACCAAGCTTTCTCCCGACCCCTCAGGTGTTCTTATGTTTCCGGTTGCAAGACTGGAATGTCTGTTCAGGATTAGCCAATTGAAAAGACTAAACAAGGTTACATGTTAGCTGCTACAGGTTGAGAAGAGAATAGGACCTGAAGAAGTCAGCTGTAGTGTTGTCAGGCTTCTGATGCTTTGAAAGAGGCTTGTATAAATTGGATTCTATCTATATTAAGGTTATATGTGAATATGTAAGAACTAATATACGAAGAAATTAATGATGTTGCTTGACATTTGAATCCTCCAGGTATAAATCTGTGGTAGTTTATATGTTCTGTGTATCTCTGCTTCATCCAGCTACCTTTATTCTTAGTATCATGTAAAAGTTTAAACTGGGTGCAGTGGCGTACACCTTTAAATCCAGCAGTTGGGAGGCTGAGGAAGAAAGATTACTGTGGGTACAAGGCCAGTCTTGAACAAAGTGAGACCCTGTCTCACAAAACAACAAAAAATCATAAAAGAAACAAATTATTTGTTTCATTCCATGAACCCTCTCTGTCACAGCACTCTGAAAGTTTTCACTGTATAACTAGAGAGTAAAAATTGGTGCTCTTCAGTTTATAGTGAATGTTACTGCCTGATAGTCATTAGAAATTAGAACTGTTGTCTGTTTAAAATGCATCTAATAGCCAGCCTTGGTGGTGCTCACCTGTAGTCACAGCTCTTGGAAAGCTAAGTAAGAGAATCATGGAGTTCGAGGTCAGCCTCAGTTATGTCATAAAACCCTGTCTGAAAAGGCACAAAGACTCCCAAGCATTTACTTACCCAGTGGCATGGCTTAGAAGCATAGTGTAGTACACTATAAAGTGCATAGTGCAACCCTAGGGAAAAATGGAAACTTGGAAGACAGTTGCATTTTTCTTCTTCTTTGGTACTGGTGGTCTAACTTGGGACCTTGTGCTTGCCAGATAGGTGCTTATGCCACTGATCTATATCCCCGGTCCAGAAGTACATAGAGTTTCTACTGATGAATATTACTTTTGTACCAGGATAAAGTCAAAAAACAATTAAAGTGAACTAATACATAAATATCTACTGTGCATATCATGTTTAATAAGCAGTATTTGTGTCATTGGATTTGACACTGGATACTGCTTAGATATGAGACTAGAATTGAGTATTTCTTATATTACACCTGAATGTTTACATTTTCCTAGGTAAAAAAGCAAACTTAGGCAAAAATTCAAGTATGAACACACACCGATCAGCCCTAGAAATTGCTGTGGAGACCACCATACCCAAACAAGGACAGAACCTATGGTAATGTGAGCATTCAGCTGGTGGCTCACTCTTTTTCTTTGACTATCTGTTAGGACATTTTGTGTTATATTGAGTTCTTGTGTATCATTGTTTTTTGTATGTCAGAGCTCTGGTTTTTTGATGAACAGATATTTATTTTATTCATGGTTGAGAATTTGATTTTCTTCCTCTTAACATACAAGTCTTAGCAGTGGAAATGCTCTTGAAGCTACTTAGGATTTTTCTGAATTTCATTAAAATTTATTCACAGTGTAGTTATTCATACGTTATAAATCTAATTGACAAGCCGGGCGTGGTGACGCATGCCTGTAATCCTAGCACTCGGGAGGCTGAGGCAGGAGGATTGTTGTGAGTTCGAGACCAGCCTGAGCTACAAAGTGAGTTTAAGGCCAGCCTGAACTGCATAGTGAGACTCTGTCTCAAAAAGACAAAAAAAAAAAAAAAAATCTAATTGACAAATTTGATTAAATTTTATTAATTGAAGGGTAAAATTATGTACCTAGTCATTAGTTTTCCTTTGTATGCACTTTTGTTTCTAGCTAAGGAGCTAAATTCTGAATGACTCCCTTCTTTTGATTGTATTGACTGTTTAAGTTGTTACTGCCTTTGGTTTAATACCATGTGTCTTTTAGTTTTGGGTATAGGGTTAGTTATTGAAAGTACAAGTGTTTTTATTAACTTTATAAAATTTGTCTCGTTTTTTGTAGTAGGAAACTTTGACTCCAGTGTGCTAGGGTAAACCCAGCTTTAAGTCTCATGGAAACGGTAAATTAGTTTTACTATAGATAATAGACCTGAACAGATTTGGTGTATTCTACTTTTCTGTCTCCTTTCTGCAGCCCTAGATCCCTTACTCGGTGTTTGATTTGGATTATTTTTCAGAATTGTAATACCTGTTTTTTTCCACAGGTTTTTATGTGATAGTCAGAAGGAGCTAGATGAATTGTTGAATTGCCTTCATCCTCAGGGAATAAGAGAAAGTCAACTTAAAGACAGATTAGAGAAGAGGTAGGATTTTTTTCATCTTGTTAAGTGAGAAAAGCTGGAATAAATATCACATATGATTGTATTTATCTGAAAAACCTAGATTCAGGCATTTGTACAGAAAGCAGATTCTGGTTTGCCAAGGGATGAGAGGAGACTTGGGAACATGGCTGCTAACAGGTATTGGGTCTCTGGGGTGGTGGAAATGTATTAGAGCTAGATAGTTGTGAAGATTTCATAACATAAAAATTCCATGAAGTATTTGCTTTAAAATAATGACTTTTTATGTTGTGTTGTTTTGGTTTGGTTTTTTCAGTACCAGGGATTGAACTCAGGACCTTGTACTTGCCAGGCAGGTGCTTCAACCACTGAGCTATATCCCGGCCATCCAGCTAGATTTTTTAAATGCAACTTCTTTATATTATTTCTATCAAAAGCTCATATAAGATTTTTTGGGGTAAACCTGGCTCTAAGTTCATTTTCATGGCTGAAATTTGTTTGATTTAGGAGAAAATGATACCATGTTATACATTCTTGGAAACACCACCAGATTGAGTGGTACTAGATGTATCATACTGATTTAATGCCTCTGTGTAATGCGTATGTTAATTAACATTATATTCTTTTCTCTTTTTCTTTTTTTTTTTTTTTTGTCTTTTTAAGACAGGGTTTCACTACACAGTTCAGGCTAACCTTGAACTCACAGCAGTCTTCCTACCTACCTGAGTGCCAATATTATAGACATGTGCTGCCATATCAGGCCAAACTTGTTTTATTTTAATATGGATGTGTCTAAGCAGATTAAGAAAGATAAAAGAAAATGTCAAATAGATAACTCATTCAGTGGAATACAAATCATAGTTAGGCATGGTGGCAAACACCTGTATAACCCTGGCCTTGGGAGACTGTGACAGGCGGATCATCATGTTCCAGCCCAGCCTGGCAAATTAGCAAGATCTTGTCTCAAAATAAAGTAAAAGGAGCTGGAATATAGCTCTGTACAAGGCCAGGCTGATCTCAAACTCATGGCAATCCTTCCTCATCCTCACAAGTGCTGGGATTACAGATGTACATCATACACCAATAATAAATTTTAAAAGTAGGTTTACTAACCTGGTTTGGTGGTGAATGCCTATTATCCCAGTGCTCAGGAGACTGAGGCAGGAAGATCGTCATAAGTTGAAGATCAGCCTGGGCTGCAGTGTGAGCTCAAGGCCAGTCTGAACTGCATAGTGAGACCCTGTCTCAAAAAGACACCCCCCTACCTCCCCATCCCCACCAAAAAAAAAAAAAAAAAGGTTTACTGTCAAGAGTTTACATTAAAGTGCTACTGAGCTTTAGTTTTCACTTTGTAGAAAGCCATATTCTGTGGCCCACTCAGGATGAAGAGTCTTAGAGGAGTCTGTCTTTGTTGCTGGACCCTCAGCTCATTTTATGTGAGGGAAAACTGTTCTGAAAGTATTTGCTCAGGTTGTCCATTTACATTCACATTTCTTAATGATGAGTTCTGAGCTGACAATTTAAAGTTGTTCCTGGAACTTCTTGCAGCTGCAACTTTCCCATAGATGGAACTCCAGAAAGCTTGTGTTTTTTAAAAAAAAGGCACAAAATATGTAAAGAAGCTACGCAGAATGAATGAGAATTAAAAAATAGTATTTGCTAGGTGCTAGAATTATCAGATACAGGATAAGTTTTTAGAGAAATTTGAAATTTTGTTTAAGGGAACAAACACCAAAGAGAAACTTTTAGAAAATCTAAATGAAATCTAAACAGTTTCAAAAATTTCATTTTCCCTTTTCTTTTGCACCCCCCCAATTTTTCTAGGTACCAAGATATTATTCATTCAATTCATCTTGCTCGAAAACCTAATTTAGGTCTGAAAACCTGTGACGGGAACCAGGAGCTCTTAAACTTCTTAAGAAGTGATCTCATTGAAGTTGCAACAAGGTTACAGAAGGGAGGACTTGGATATGTAGAAGAAACTTCAGAATTTGAAGCCAGGGTAAGAGTAGGACAAAATTCTCAGAAAGCTGGCACTCATGAAAACAGTTTAAAATTGCTCCTTAACACTATTTGACTTCTCCAGATAACCCTAGAAATGATACATTTGATTTTTGTCGTCAAAGATACAGATATAGAAATTCTTTATGTTAAGTGTATTTCTACTGTTTTTGTATTTAGGACAGGGTAGGGGCTGGGAAGATGGCTCAGTAGAATAAGCTCTTGCCTGGCAAGCTCAAGGGTCTGAATTCAAGCCCTGGTTCCGCAAAAAAAAAAAAAAAAAGTGTTACTTAATTTGGGCCAGGGAGATGGCTCAGTGAAATAAGTGCTTCCCCAGGACAGGGTGTGTACAAGGTTTCACTATTTAGTTTGGACTGTAGTGATCCTCCCATTTACAGCCTCCCAAGTAACGGGATCACAGGGGTGTGCCAACATGCCCAGTCTCAATTCCAGTCTCAGTGTACCCCAGGGGTGGGTTGGCATAGCAGACCTGGGGATCCGAACTCTGGCCCCTGCATCTGCCTAAGCAGGCGCTTTAATCTACTGAGCTATTTGGCTGGCCTGATTTTTGTCCTTTTTAACTTTTGCTGGTGATTAAATAAAAAAAAAAGTGTCTAGTAATTGGCTCAGAACTTTCATTTGAAAAAAACAAAAAAATGGGGAGATGGCTCAGTGGAATAAGTGCTTCCCTGGCAAGTGCCAAGGGCCTGAGTTCGATCCCTGGTTCCGCAAAAAAAAAAAAAAAAAACACAAAACAAAACTGCCAATTCTTTTTAATGAAAACTGAGAGCTACAGAGATAGCTCGGGCTAAGCACCTGCCTGGCAAAGCTCTAGGACCTGAGTTCAATCCATGGCACTCTATGCAGTGCTGACCCCGGACCCCAAGTGTGGTGGTGCATGCCCGCAATCCCAGTGCTGGGGAGACTGAGACAGAATAACTCTGTGTCTGAACCATGCAGCAAGACTGTACCACATAAATAAACTTGCCTTGTAATGCCTGTGCTTTAAAATGTGACATGTTTGTTTGCTTTTGACCATTCATTATATAGTTACTTCAGTAAAGTTGTTTTATGTTTAACATCAATCGTAGTATTAAGTGGCTTGCATTTAAGACCCTTTTATAGTTTTGCCATTTATTGCTCAGAAAGACCTTTACCAGTGATGGCAAACCTTTTATTGTTTTCAGTGATAACAAACACTGCTGTGACTGGTTCCTCATCACTGGTGTAACTGAAATTCTGAAGAGGATGCCACCATCCCTCCCATTCCTACATTAGATAGGTTTGGGTATCATACCTAATGATAAGGTTGGAAATACTGTCCACCGGTTATTAAATTGATTTTGAATCATAAAGCCCATAAAATCCCAGACATTAATATTTTTGGATCTTTTCAAATTAACCCTTTCCATCTGCATCCACCCATTCAACTAACTTTGACAGAAAGTATTGCAGAAAAAATGACAGCTTTACTGAGCATGAAAGACTTTTCATGTCATTCCTTAAACATTAAACAAAAATATATTTACATAGCATTTACATATGTATAAATCATCTTGAGCTTAACATATGGGAAGATGTGTATAGGTTATATGGAAATACAATGCCATTTTATATGAGGGATTCACATGTTGTGGATATTGATATGGGTGTGGAATGGAGTTGTGTTCTGGAACCTGCAGATGTTGGGGGCTACCCATTTGTACCCACTGTGGCATATGTATTCTTTTGAGGGAATGGTTTTAAGATAGGGTCTTGCTGTGAAGTCCACACTGACCTCAAATTCAGGATCTTCCTACTTCAGCTTCTCAGGTATTTGGATTATAGGTGTGTATTACCTTGCCTGCCTTATTTTTGGTTTTCTTTGAAATGATTTTCTACATTTCCCAGGTTTTGAAGTCTCCTCCTTCCTCAGCTGGTCAAATTGCTAGGATTATGAATGTGTGTCTACTATCCACTTTCTGGCATGTGTTTTTATAGTTGTTGATTGTTCTGAACATAGGATCTTTTCCCTCATTATCTGTAGGTACAAGTAGTTTTAATCTTTAGTCTGTTTCTCTTAGAATTAGCAAATTGCATGTAACATCTTCTATATGTAAATTTTCTCTTTTTACTTAACCTAGCAATAAATTCTTCATATTTCCTAGAAAAACATTTAAAATTTTGGGGGTTGTATGATTTTATTTTTTTAATTGATCCCAAATTTTCCAGTTTCAGATGTTACACATTTACTTTTTTTCCTTAGCAAATATTTGTCAGTTGCTTGTACTAAACTTAACCAAGGCTTACATCTTGAATGGCATAGGATTTATTCTTTATGGCCATAAAAATGATATTTCTTAAGTGGTGTGCCTTGTGTGACTGATGATGGTATGCAGTGTTTGTGAGCTTGCTTGCTTGCTTGCTTGCTTGCTTGCTTGCTTGCTTGCTTGATTGATTGATTGATTGATTGATTGATTGATTTGAACCAGGGATTGAACTCAGGCCCTTGCACTTGCCAGGGAAGCACTTACTGTACTGAGCTATCTCCCCGGCCTCTTACCAGCATTACTTTGATGAATGGATTTGGCTAGCATTTTCTCATCCATAAAATAGATGCCAGGCTTAAAGGAGATAAAGTATATAGAGTATGCATCTGACAGGAAGAAAGAAAGTAAACTTTGATGTTCCAGAGCTTCTCTTTGCATTAAGACCATAGTTTATCCATAGTAGGTAATTGGTAATTGTTGAACAACCTGAAGTAGATGAAATTTCATTAGTGGAAATTTGTGAATGTAACCATCTGTGTGAGTGTGTGTGTGTGTGTGTGTGTGTGTGTGTTTCTTTTTGAGACAAAGTCTCATTCTGCAGTTCAGGCTGGCTGTGAACTCACTTTGAAGCCTGGGATTTATGTGATCCTCCTGAGTGCTGGGATTACAGGCATGCGCCACCATGCCTGGTAGTGAGCTACTTTTAAATACATAGTCTATCCAGTTAAAGTACACAGTTATGTCATATGGCCTTTTTGATGTTTGAATCTAGATCAGTTTGAAGTTAAAGATGGACTTTTCACTTTTCCTTCTTTTATATAAGTTCTTAAATAATTTCCTTAGGTCATTTCATTGAAGAAACTGAAAGATTTTGGTGAGTGTGTCATTGCCCTTCAGGCCAGTGTCATCAAGAAATTTCTTCAAGGCTTCATGGCTCCCAAGCAAAAAAGAAGAAAACTCCAAAGTGAAGATTCAGCAAAAACTGAAGAAGTTGATGAAGAGAAAAAAATGGCAGAAGAAGAAAAGGTATTTAGTTATTAAACATTTATAGCAGTATCTCAGTTCCATTCACAATGATTTGGCATGAGTTTTTATTCCATTCACAAACTGCACCAAGTAACAGACATAGCCAAGCTCTTCTTCCCACGCAGACACAAATGCAGCCATCTTCCTCTAAATTGTGAAGCTTTGTTTTGTAAAACAAGGTATCCCTGTGGTTTTATTATTGCGTGGGAAAGTATAATTTGTTAAAGCTGTTTAACCTTGTACTTTTAGCATTTGTAAGCACTATGCTCTAAGCCAAAGTTATTCCTGGTTAGTTGGTTGGTTGTGGGTGTGGAGACAGGGTCTTGCTATGTAGTTCAAGCTGTCCTTTAACTCACTATATAATCCCAGCTGACCCCAAAGTTGGGGCATGGGGTGATACATGCTGGAATTACAGGAGTGTACCATCACACCTATTTATTCTTGTTTTTAATTAAATGGTCATTTCCACTAGGTTTGTGTTTCACACATTGATCTGTGGAGCAGAGGTATAGTGGGTATAACCCCACTTATCTAAAGGTCTGGTTTTTAAATGTTTTAAAAATTGCAGTAAAATGCTCATAATGGAGAATTTAATATTTTACATATATAGTTTAGATACATAGTATACAGATATTACCACCATCCATTTCTATTATTTTTACATCTTCCCAGCCTGAAACTGTATATGCTAAACATTAACTGTCTGTTTCCTCCTTCCCTCCCTAGTCCTAGCAACAACTGTTCTGTCTGAATTTGATCATTGTATGTGTCTCATAGAAGTAAAATTACGCACTTAAGATTCATGTGTGGTTTAGCACATGCCAAAAGTCTGTTTAAGGCTAAGGACTATTCCATTATATGGTAAAAGAAAAGCTTTTGTGTACCCGGTATACTTCTTATGTGAAATAATAAGTTTCCATGGCAAACAATTTTTTTACACTAAGTTTTCCTATAATTTAGTTTGGTTCTGACACTGGCTGCTCTGCTCTTTAGTGGCATTTTTGTCAGATCCCACAAATAAAGGACTCATTTTCTTCACAAGATGGTCCTCTAGGTGCCCATCCCAGGTTACTACCATACTGGCTATAAATTAAGGATTTTCATAATTTCTTCCTCAGGCTCAATGCTTTGCTAAAATGGCTCATAGAACTCAGGGAAATGTTTTCCTTAGGCTCACAAGATTATTAAGGACACCATTCAGATAGATGGAAGAGAAGCATCAGACAGGGCATAGGACTAGGGCATGCATGAAGCTCCCATCTGCCTCTGGATCTTGACCCTCCCACAGTTATGCTGAAAATGCACAGAGTACACCTCAGCCATCCACATCAAGGCTTAGTAGCACAGTGCACTGTGAGCACCTGAGTATTTCCCTCTTGTGATTACCTAGGTGTCTGGTATCTCCTGCCAGCAACATCAGAAAGTATTTGTTCTACATTATCATGAGCCTAGAAAAAGGTCCAGTTTTGAAATCTTCTTGTACTACAGTGGCACTTTTGTACTGTCTTAAGGTCTGAACATTAAAAGTTGAATCATTAATGAGTCAGAGGCCATCTGTGTCAGTGAATGATGCTTGGCTGACCTGTGAGGTTTGCCCAGGGTTTATTAAAAGAAAATGTCTCTGAGGAGGTTACAGAGAATCTAGGTTTTAAAGAGTAAGTGGGACTTACTCAGGTTGTGGTAGAAGTGACATAGCTCTTTTCAGTGTGTATTTCTTTGTTACTGTCCCTGACAGCTGGTTCTGATCCTTGAGTTTACATGGAAGGAACCCTCTCTCCTTACTAAAACACCTCAAATATTTGTGTGTAGTCTTCCTCTTGTTCCTGAGACCACAAGTGATGGGTTACATAGGGATGATTATTAGGGGTAAGAGGCAGAGTAGAGAACAGTATAGTCACTCTTAAGACAGATAGATTTATTTATTGTTTGTTTGTTTGTTTGTTTGTTGGCTAATTCAGTCTGCATTAAGGGAAAGTCTGATGCAGCTTTGGGAGCTAGGCATCAAGCTGCAGTCCTATGTGCCTGACTGCGTTTGCCCAAGCAGCTCTTAAACAACTGAGCTATCCAGCAAGGCTCCAATATAGTCATTCTAGATATAAAAGTTTAATTCACAAGCCGGGCGTGGTGGCGCAGGCCTGTAATCTCAGCATTCAGGAGGCTGAGGCAGGAGGATTGTTGTAAGTTCGAGACCAGCCTGAGCTACAAAGTGAACTTAAGGCCAGCCTGAACTGCATAGTGAGACCCTGTCTCAAAAAGACCAAAAAAAAAAAAAAAAAAAAAAAAAAAAAAGTTCAATTCACAATTTAGAGATCTCACTGTTATCTTCCTGGTGTAAATTGTCACCTTCCTATAGTCCCTTTAATGACTGCTTACGTACTAAGCAAACTTCTAGACAGTTTTGAAGATACTACTAGATCTAAGGTGCTAAGTGGTTATCTTGTCCCCTTTTGTCTTTTGAGTATTTGCTGTCTTGTTAAATGCTGCCTAGGTTTTATTTTTAACTTAGTTCTGTATAAAGAATCCTGATGTGTGTTCTTTCCAAGAGGGCCATCTTTCCTTGCCCTCCCTTTTCCTGTAATTTTTCTTATGAGAGCTAAGCAGTATGTGTAGAATTCTCATTAAGCTCTTTTTGAGTATTGGAACAAAGCAGTCCTCCAGGGGAGTAGGCTCTGCTTAGCATATATCAGAGCAGATTTGTTCCTTAGCTTAGGTAGGAGAATCTTCACTCCTCTTCCCCCAACCAGTTCTAGACAGCACAGAAGCAGAGAGCCAGAAAGCTTCTGAAAGTCAGTGTGACAGTGTCTAGCTGCTTGCCAGTGTTCTATGTGAACATGGTGACATGCCCTGCAGTTCCCCATGTGGGAACTCCAGCTCAGAAATTTTCCACTGTCCATTGCCTGAAAATTTACACTTAGCAGGGTCCAAGGTTTTCTCAGCTGGAACTAGACTGTTGCATGAGTTTATGTCATGCTCTAATATGGGCTCCAGTTTCATTTATAAAAAATAATTTGTCTTTCCAGTCATTTTATGATTTCTTTTTTTTGAGACAGGTTCTCAATATGCAATTCAGGCTGGCCTTAAGCTCATTTTGTAGCTCAGGCTGGTCTCAAACTCACAACAATCCTCCTGCCTCAGCCTCCTGTGTGCTGGGATTACAGGTCTGTGCCACCACACGTGGCATTTTATGATTTCTTAAGTATTTTAAGATACCATTTTGGGGGGCTGGCCAGATAGCTCAGCAGATTAAAGCACCTGTTTAGGCAGATGCAGGGACCCAAGTTTGATACCCCATCAACCATGCTGGCCCTGCCCCTGGGGCACGCTGAGACAGCAATTGAGACTGTGCGTGGTGGCACACACCTGTAATCCCGGCACTTAGGACATTAAAAATAGGATCACTGTAGACCCTGTACTAAATACATTTAAGGGGAAAAAATGTTTTTTTATTCTTTTAAAAATTTTTCGGGGGCCAGGGAGATGTAAGCGCTTCCCTGGCAAGCACAAGGGCCTGAGTCAATCCTTGGTTCCGCCAAAAAAATTTAAAAAAAAAATTTTTTTTTTTTTTTTCTTAGGGCCAGGGAGATGGTTCAGTAAGAATAAGCCTTCCCATGGCAAGTGTAAGGGCTTGAGTTCAGTCCCCAGTTCTGCCAAAAAAAGGAAGTCTGTTTGGTTGGGGAAATGGTTCAGTAGAATAAGCACTTGCCTGGCAGGTGGGCCTGAGTTCAACTCTCCACTTCCACTGAAAAGAAAAAAAATTTTTTTTTTTTTTAATCTTTATTGGTACAGGGTCTTGTTACATAGCTCAGACTATAGTGATCCTCCTATCTCACCCTCCCCAGTGACGGGATTACAGGCATGCACCACCAAGCCCAATTTCCAGGGGCCTGACATAGTACACCCAGAGTTCTGAGGCCGGTATGACATGTGATACCAGGGATCGAACTAGGGTCCTTGTGCTTGCTAGGCAAGTGTTTAGACCACCAAGCTATCTCCTCAGGTTAGTACAATTTTATCTTTTTTTTTTTTTTTTTTTTTTTTTTTTTTGGTCTTTTTGAGACAGGGTCTCACTATGCAGTTCAGGCTGGCCTTAAGCTCACTTTGTAGCTCAGGCTGAACTCACAACAATCCTCCTGCCTCAGCCTCCCGAGTGCTGGGATTACAGGCATGCGCCACCACGCCCGGCAATTTTATCTTAAGTATTTAAGGTTACTTGTTATTTTAAGCAAAAGATAATTATAATTTGATAAAATGTTTTTTTTTTTTTAATTTGGCTCTCTTTGTTTGCATTTGACCTTACAACCTGTTACATATTTTTTCCATTTTATTTTAAATTTAATTTCATTACTGTTAATTATATAAGTTTCTGGGGTACAGTGCGCTAATTCAGTACATGTAAGCAGCATATAATCAGAGTAAGCATTTATCTCCGTGCATATTTAAAAATTACACATGTACATATTTATGGGATATTGTTGATATTTCAAAAAGTAAGGAACACCTTGGGAATTTGTTTCTCTTTCTTTTAGAGGCACCATATGGATCTTGTGTATCCTTCCAATCTCGGAAGGCAGCTAGCCCTTGGCCTTCCCTTTGGATTATCTGTTGTAGAAGACTGATAGGAAGCTTTGTTATATCCCTCCCAACAAAGGATATTGGCTTTCCAAGATTAATCAAATGAACTAATAGTGAATTGCTTATATGATTCTTCCTTGTCATATCTATTTCTAACCAGGGATTAACTTAATGTTTTATGCTGGAGAATTTGAGTTTTCCACCATAATAATATATCTAGGCTCCCAACGGCATTATAGAACACAAGGTTTTTACTAGGTGCCATTACTATTTGAGTTTGCCAGTGTTTATTTTTTAAAGCACTGCTTTGATGGGCCAGCAAGATAGCTCAGCAGACTAAAGTGCCTGCTTAGGCAAAGTGCAGGAACCATGGTTTGATCCAGCACATGTTGCACCAGCCCCCAGGGTGGCCTGAGCTGGCCAGAATCTGCGCACAGTGGTGCATGTGTATAATCCCAGCACTGGCGAGGTGAAAAGCAGGAGGATCACCACAAATCTGAGCTGCATAGTGAGACCCTGTGACAATCAAATACATTCAGTCAGTAGTCAGTCACTGCCTTGAATGTAGATTTGTTTTTAAGTTTTTATTTTCTTTTGGTTTGGCTTTTCATTTTGTATGTTTGAAACAAGATCTCACTAGCCCAGCTGGCCTTCAGCTCATTCATGTTCCTTTAGCCTTAGGTCTCCCAAGTGCTGATGTTAAGGGCTTGAGCTATCTGTGTATGGGTGTGTGGCACTGGGATCAAATCCAGGGGACCTCTACCACTGAGATATGCCCCTAGCCTATATATTATATACCCCCACCAATATGTTATATAACACCCCCCAGCCTGTATGTTATTTTTGAGATAAGATATCACCAAGTAACTCAGGCTGATCTTAACCTTGTCATTGATTTTCCCTTAGCTTCCATAATACCTGGGATAATAGATATGTATAACTGTGCCTGTTTTATTTTTTTCTAATATACTGGAACTTTTGAGATATTGTGCAGTGAGAGACCAGAATTTTCCTCAAATCTTAAGTATCATAATATTTTTGCCCTCAAAATAAAGTGGCTGAGTTGGGCGTGGTGATGTGTTTATAATCGCAGCATCCACAAAACGGGCAGGATAAGGGAAGTAGAAGGCCACCTGTTATATACTTAGGCAGTATAAAGCAACATTGTATGTCCCTAGGACTGTTTGCTCCAGCACTGTTTACTCTGTATCTGACTTTCCACTAGAGGACAGCTAAGGCCATTTGTAGTCCCCTGCTTGTTATCAGAGTACTAGGAGCTGAACTGAGGTAGGTTGATCACTTGAATCTAGGAGTTTGTGACCGGTCTGGGTAACAGAATGAAATTCCATCTAAAAAACCAAAACCAAATCATTTTATCTCAAATGTATCTTCTTTTGAACAGTTTGGATTAGTTTCTTGAAAAGTAATTTGGCACTTCTGTTGCCTCTCCAGTGTAGATCAGCAAGGCCTCTGACTATGGACTCAGCTTTAACTGAGGAGTTGGGCAGAGGGCCTGAATGCCTGCTGTTCAGAGTCAGTGTTGAAACACAGCAGAAGTTTCAGTAGCAAAGTTGATTTCTACTGAGTGGAACTTTAGTCATTTGTGTTTATATGCAGATTTATCTGTTTAATGTATCTTTGTTATTGATAAATCTATATGTATAAATTTTTTTGGATTCTGTAGATTTTTTAGAACAGAAAAAGGATAGCCTTTATTCCTTTTCCTCAGTCTTTAAGCACAGTGCGTGCTCACAGATAGTTTAACTCACTTTGACCTTTGGTCATGTTTTTGTTAGTGCTCCAACACTTGAGGTCAAGCCCAGGGCTCCAGCTAGTTCCTTAGTCTCTCTTGTGCATTTTGACTAAAAACAGTTACCACTACATCCACTACATTAGTATTTTTGTACTTATATGCCCATTTAATCATTTATGCAAGTAGTACATTGAAACTGAAAGAAATCAATTAAAAAAAAAAAAAACAGAATAGTAGTACAAATGAACATGACTAAAAGGCTGATGTTTGGTCCTCCTTAGAATATGTGTAAGAGAAAGAGAATCATGTTTACTGCCAAAAGTACATTTTCCCCTCTTTCTTTCTATGTTTTTTTTGGGGGGGCTAATCTTTAATTTGTATTCTCTATTAATGGGGAAAGGTTAACAAAAGCAGGTTTATGCCAAGAGCTAACTGTCCAGGATGAAATCAGGCTAACTCCTGGGACCTGAAAATGTTTACATTACTCAGAAAAGGACCAGGCATGGTAGTGTACTCCTGTAATCCCAGCACCTAGAGGGCTGAGGCTAGAGGATTGATGTGAGTTCAAGCTTGGCATAGGCTACATATGACTTCAAGCCAGTCTGGACTTTATAGTGAGAATCTTGTCCCTGTTTCTCCTACTCTACCACCCCCCGCCCCATGAGGAGACAGAAAAATATTTTATATTAAGCACTTAATACTTTAGAGGGTTGTCAAAAATGCTTTAGATTCTACACCATGTGTAAGTCCTATAATCTAGGGTTATGGCACAGATTAGTGTTTAACCAGGTAATCTTGTTAACCAATTTCATCAGGTGCACAGCATTGTTCCATGCTGGCCTTTATAGCCTGAGTAATGTAAACATTTTCAGGTCCCAGGAGTTAGCCTGATTTCATCCTGGACAGTTAGCTCTTGGCATAAACCTGCTTTTGTTAACCTTTCCCCATTAACAGAGAATACAAATTAAGGATTAGCCCCCCCCCCAAAAAAAAAAAAACATTGAGAGAAACATTCCTACTTGGCTTTTTGGGGGTTTTGTTTTATTTTTGGTGGTGCTGGGGAATTGAACCTAGGTCTTTGTGCATGTTAGGGAAACATTTACCACTAACCTCCACTCCTGTTCTTGGTTCCTACTTTTAAATGATATAGTCTTTTAAGTGGACTTTATTGGAAGAGACCTGTCATCTGGTCATTCTCTCTGTTTCATCTTTGTGTGATGTGTGGTGAGGTTTTTCCACCCTTTGGAGTGATAACTTGTTTTTCATTGTTCTGTAACACAAATGATTTAGATTGGTGATGTTCTAAGAGGCAGATGTCCTCAGAATTCTCAGGACTCTGCCCATTCTTGGTCTTATCTCAGTGGTTTTGAAGTCATTGTAGTTATCTGGCCTGGTTTGCTCTCTGCTTAGGTTGCATCTGCCCTAGAAAAGTGGAAGACAGCAATCCGTGAAGCTCAGACTTTTTCCAGAATGCATGTTCTACTTGGGATGCTGGATGCCTGTATCAAATGGGATATGTCTGCAGAAAATGCCAGGTGCAAAGTTTGTCGAAAAAAAGGTATGTTTAAATCACCATTGTAAGTGTAACAGGGAGTAAGACTTCCAGTCTCAAGACCTTCTTTTCTCTTAAAAAATTTTATACACATTTTAAATGCAGTGGAACAGTTTTACCCTCTGCTGAGGTTTTAAGTGCTTGTCTTTGAAATTGCATGCTAGTGAATCAGAGCAGACCTTTGTTCTTCATTTTAGTTTATATAATAAGAGTAATTGATCTCTCCAGACTTCAAATTTTTAGAGAGCAAATTAATCTGAACTTTATGATCTTGGAATTTTGAGTTATCTATGCAGTTAGATAGTTGTTTCCAGCAGGCGGCAGTCTTTGCTCATGTGAGAGAATGCCAACTCATTTCTGCCCTGAGCCCTACAGACTATGTCACTGGGAATATTTGTTTTAAAGCTGAGCTCTTTCAGATCTCATGGGTATAAAAGGAACTTCATGGCAGAAGCCATGTGACTAAATTCTCAGTGACTAAAGTCATTCTATGAATTAGGTCAAGGTTTGTTTTCCAAGGATAAAAAGCCATATTTAAAATTGTTCAGTTGCTGATTAAGAATGAAGATTTGGTAGAAATGACCATGATAAGCTTATTTAGATTATTTTCAAATGTAAAGGGACTCAGTGACTTAGAATCAGACCAGGCATGCATTGGGAAGCATTTGGGGTCGGGGTCAGGGTCAGAGAAGAATTGTACCTCCTAGCCATTGCATGGTTTTTGCTGTCTTTTAATAAATACCACTCACCCTGTCCTAGTGCTGGGTAGATTTTTGGGATATAAGTTAGGAGCCCTCTTCTCTAAACTGTACTTCTCAAACCTCTACCTTGGTTTGTGTCGTATTTCTTTTTAAGAAAATGACATTTTTTTAAGAAGATGGGTTGGAACTTCTAGGCGTTTTTCTTCTGTGGTATTGCTGAGAGCTAGCAGTTCTTCTAAGTCAGTGACTGTTGCCATGCTGTCTACAATGCTGTACAAGTTTATCTCTCCGCAGGTGAAGATGACAAACTGATCTTGTGTGATGAGTGTAATAAAGCCTTCCACCTGTTTTGTCTGAGGCCGGCCCTCTATGAAGTACCAGATGGCGAGTGGCAGTGCCCAGCTTGCCAGCCTGCTACTGCCAGGCGCAATTCCCGTGGCAGGTGAGAAGTTTTCTTTTAAAAATGAATGATCAAATAACCTTCAGTTACTTAAACCTGAGGTTTTTTTTTTTTTTTTTTTTTTTTTTTTTGCGGAGCCGGGGATTGAACTCAGGCCCTTACACTTGACAGGGAAGCGCTTATTCTACTGAACCATCTCCTTGGCCCAACCTAAGGTGCTTTAAGCTAATCTTTGTAATACAGAGCCTGATAATGTTGCTTTAGTAGGAGCTCAGAGGGTTCTGATCTGATTCTGATTTTGACTACCAGCCATATCTCTAGTCTTTCTGTTTTTTTAAGACAGGATCATGCTATATATGGTTAAGGCTGGTCCTGAACTTAATATATAGTCCAAGCTGACCTTGAACTACAGCAGTCCTTCTTTGTCAGCTTCCTTAGTGCTGGAATTACAAGCATGTGCCACCAAATGTAGCCCACATCTGTAGTTTTGATCAGACGTCTCAGGAGACAATACATTGCTATCTCTTCTGCCTTTCACAACCAATTTTGGCTAAGAGTCTACCATCAAACTTATTTTTACCATTCCTCTCCATAACATTTTCTGTTCCTTATTCTATGTATTTGCTAATTTGGTAAATGTTATCAGTGCATTTTGTGTGTGTGTGTGTGTGTGTGTGTGTGTGTGTGTGTGTGTGTGTGTCTTTGTGAGACAGGGTCTTGCTATGCAGTTCAGGTGGCCTTGAGCTCACTTTGTAGCCCCTGCTGGTCTCGAATTCCCAATGATCCTCTGCCTCAGCCTCCCAAGTGCTGGAATTATAAACGTGCACCACTGCGCCCAGCTAATGTGTACATGTTTTAAGGGTCACTCAGCTGCTCTGTATTTGCCATGGTCCCTGCTATTATTTATCCCTCCTCCCCATATCTGACATCTGGGCTGTGTTAATGGTTTTTCTGTTCTTTTCTTTACCTCCTGTTTTTCCTCTCCAGCTATTACAGTGATATCAGAATGATATGCAAAAGGCAAAGATTTGGTCACTTCCTGAACTGAACTTTCTATTTTTCCATTGCCTTTAGAATAAAGTCAGCACTTTAAGCCTAAATTCTGAACCTTCAGACTATTCGCTTTCCACTATCCTCCCTCCTATCTGGGAATACTGTCTAGCACTCCTCTAACTAGATAAACTACCCTGTGGTCTAGCTCAAATTGCACTGCTTTTTAAGTCTTTTACATCCTTAGAGTTGTTTTTCTTCTGTGACAGCTGAGCTTTCAATCTCTGAAACAGGATTTCAGTGCCTGTCTCTTGCCTTTATGCTGAGTTTTGTATACAGCAGCCTCCCATGAGATTGTCAGTTCCCTGTGAGCAGAGGTGATGCTTTTGTTCTATGGTCGAGTGAGTATCAGTATGTCCAAACACAGAACCTTGTAAAGAGGAGGCACCTAATGTTTGCCAAGTTAATATTGTTTCCCACATTGAAATTTGAGGTTGTAAATGAGCAGCTTATAGGCACTCTGGCATGGTCTCCCTTATAAAGGGCAAAGCTGTTTGATCATGGCCCCACCTTAACAGTATTAGCAGATTATTTCTCACTGTTCCAGCTACACTTAGAGAGATGAGGCATGCTGCTGTGAAGTGGTGGAGCTTTGGATCAGCTGCTCTGAGCTGGGGATTACCATTGCTTTGATGTCATGGTCATCTGCACACTGTCTCAATTCCTGGAAGGGGGCCGTCAAGGTGGTACAGCACCTGTCTAGGCTGTCTTTATCCTTTCAGTCCATCCCAGAGTTGGGGCAGCTTTTAGTACCTGAAATGTTAACCTTATGTTGCTCTTTTTCTGAGACAACAGTATTAAATAAAGAGTTTTGTATTTTGCCTGGAGAGGGGTAGAGTTTCATTATTGTCTTGATTTCTTTTGCCATTAGTGTCTTGCCCAAACCATTTGGAAATTATGAGAGAGAGGCATACAGCTGGGGCTTCATTTTGAGTTCTGTGAAAAACTGTCCATGCCTAGTATAGGCCTCTCTCCTTGTCAACTCGATCTTGTCTGTGTGGAAAAAATCATCACTGGGATTCCTGTGTGACTTGAGCCTTTCCCAGGAACACTTTGGTAGCACACTGTGCTTCTTACGTGATCTTTCCTCCACACAGGAATTATACTGAAGAGTCTGCCTCTGAGGACAGTGAAGATGAGGAGAGTGCTTCAGGGGAAGAGGAGGAAGAGGAAGAGGAAGAAGATTATGAAGTGGCTGGTTTGCGGTGTAAGTATTCATTTGGGCTCACAGGCTTCCCAGCTGGTACACAAGGCTGGGCTGGTAGTAGCTAAGCATTGCTGTTGTCTTTCTTGGGGCTCAGCTAGTAGGAGTTAAACTGGTTTCTAAGATGATGTTAATCACCTGCCTGTTTCCAAGTAAGGTGATGTAGTCTCAAGGACACCAACCTGTGACAGATTGGCTGCGCTAAGCTGTAGTGGCATTCAGGTCTCAAGCATGTTAAGGACTAATCTGAGTCCCTGTGGTTGGGAACAGTGAGTGGGTAACCAGCCTATACCATTACCATCTCCTGACCTGTCTTTTGGCTTCTGGTGCTATGCTGCCTTTTTTTTAACCCCCTCTGGCTGCAGTGACTTCCTTGGAGTGTGCAGCTGTGTGGCTTTGCTAGTTTGAAAAGAGAAAGCTGATTTTCCCTGGCTCACGTGGAAAAATGTCAGAAAGCCTTTTCTCATTAGATAAATGCTGGTAAAAGTGGCCTCCTTATTCATGCTCACCACAGTGTGATTCTGCTTGCTCTCCCTTCTTTGCTGGACTCAGAATGCAGCCCAGATTGGCATCAGATTCCCAGTAAACTTTCTACCTAGTGCTGGGATTATAGGCATCTCGTCTGTGTCCCTCTACCACCATCTTTTTTTTTTTTAAGACAGGGTTTCACTATACAGTTCAGGCTGGCATTGAACTCTTAACAATCCTCCTGCATCAGCCTCCCAAGTGTTAGGATTACAGGCATGCAACATTATCCCCAGTTCTTTCCTAGATTTTTTTTGGGGGGATGGGGGCTGGGATGTAGTACTGGGGATCTAACTCAGGACCTTGCATTTGCCAGGCAGGCACGTATCCTGCTGAGCCTCCTGGGCCCTATCCAGGGCCTTTTCACTGAGCTAAATTGTCATCCCATCATACTTATTTTTTTTTTTTCATCATACTTATTTTTAATGTTGAGAAAGAGTTGGGCTTGAACTTTAGAAACTTTTTATCTTCCTACCTCAGCCTCCTGAATAAATAGCTGGGGTTAGAGGTGTGCATCATTGCACCCAGCTGTCCACCCTTTTGGTAGGTTTCCTTTTCCCAAACTTTACAAAATATTCTCTTTATACTTGAGTAGAAAATAGATCACAGGGCTAGGGGTCAAGTTCATTGGCACAGTACCGCCTTGGCACATCTGAGGTCCTAAGTTAGATTTCTGGTTCCAAAAAAAATGACCACAGATTGGAATTGAAGAGGTGGTACAGTTTTAAGATCGTAGTGTAAGGAGAGGGAGCAGGTGTTTGGCTGTCTGTTTTATTTTGGCCAGCATGGTGTTGCAGTGGTACTAACAGGAGCCAAGGGTGCTGAACTTGTACATTTGTTCATGACACCCCCCCATGCACATTTGTTTCCTCCCCCATGTTTAGGAGGTGCCCACTTACACCTCCAGGTTGGTCGGTTGGTTGGTCCTGTCTGTCAGTCCGTCTGTCTGTCTGTCTGTCTGTGACAGGACCTCACTGTGTAACCTGAATTGATCTTGTACTTCGGAACTTTCTGCCTCAAGTCCTGAGTGCTAGGATTACAGACAGGTTCTACCACACACAGCCACATCTGGTGTTCGTTCATTCGTTTGTTTTTAGGTGTGATTTTCAGGTCTCAGGGTAGGTTAACAGGTAGTCCATTACCCTGTATTGTGAGGAGGCTGTCCTTGTACTGGATGTGGGTGGGAGTCATGATGTGTATGTATTTGTCTGAGAATAGATTCTGAATATATCATTGTATTGGTTCTGTTTTCAGACCAGTGACTGCTCTCTACTTCCATACTTGATTTTTCCAAAGAATTGTTCCTTCTGTAGGGTTCTAAAGGCTGCCAAAGATTCTAGGAAATACTGGGTACTCCAGAGCCATTTGTCTTCTCCACCTTTCAGGTTGTTCCCAGTGCAACTCAAGGCCCTAGCACCTGAGTCTCCACTTCTTTTCCTCTTCTTTTTGGGCTGATCTGAGCTAGAGCTCCCAGAATAATCAATGAAAGATTATAATAGAAAGTGAAAGCATTCCTCATTGATTCTCTGTGTTACTGCCAGTTTGGACTCTATCTCTGCCCAGATGTCTTCTCTACTATTCAGAGTTTCAGCAAGGGAAGACTGAGAAATGGTCTTAGTGGAAAAGCCCTGAATACATCCACATGGAACTTGTTTCCCCAGAGAAGATAGAGGATCGTTGGTGGGCCTGGCATGGGGCACCTGTTGTAAACTGGAAACAAAAGTGGTCTTGGTCCCCTTATTCTCTCTGCAGTGCTATGAAAGGCCCTTAGGGAAGTGAAAGGCAGGACTGGGGCCAGCTTTGAATTGAATTCAGTGAGAAAGATTTGGCCCGTCATGTAAGTCATCTTTTCTCTGGAAAGACTCAAGGATGACTCCTGTGTGTTATGTGTCAGTTTGGAAGGATGTATGTAGGATAATTCGGGGGTTGTGAGATAGAGTCAGTTTTATAATCACATTCCATCTTGAATGTAAGTGTGGAACTCTGGCTGGAGGATACCCAGGTTGCCCTGTTAGCAGCTCTTCTTTCTGGATGAGTCAGGGTATGATTGACTCCTAGAAGGACCTTGTTTGGAGTAGCCAAACAGGGTAGAAGTATTTGGGAACTGGGCCTCTGAAAGGTCTTAGGGAGTTGAGGAAAGCTACACATTCTTTACCATGTTTCCTGTCTCTTAATGTCCTATTTGGAGGACAAGAGCACCCTATAACCAAAGGAAGCTGCTGCTTAGCCTGTCAGAATGATCTCATCCTTGTCAGTATTCACCTATTCTCTTTTACTCTTCTGTTGTTCTGCTCTGAATCTGTATTTTTTATTTCAGTGAGACCTCGAAAGATCATCCAGGGCAAGCAGATTGTTATCCCCCCTGCATCCAGGCCAGGCCGACGACCCGGGAAGAAGCCACATCCTACCAGGAAGTCACGGCAGAAGACAGCCCTTGTGGATGATGCTGAAGTGGACGAGCTGGTAATTACCATTTAGTATCCTCCCTCTTGCCTTTCTGCTGTATTTGCCATTTCACCATTGAGAACTCACCAGGCAACAGGTGCAGAGCCTCCCTTCTCCTCCCTCCCCCAGCCAGGGGCTGATGAGGCAGATGGGTGGCCTCTGGGCAGACAGGGACAGCAGCCCTCCAGGAACAGCTATGTCCGGCATTCTCCTGCTGTGTGGCCTGCAAACTGTCCCTGCTAGTTAGCAGCAGCCTAAAACTTGTTAAGGATTTTAAAATAGTACCCATGTGTTGCTGGTAGGCCCAAAGGGGCTGGGTCTCCCTGTGGGAATGTCAGCAATGTTGGAGCCTCACTTACTGTTGGGTCTTCTGCTGACAGTTGTTATGGGAGGGGCATTCCCCTCCCCTCTGCTCCTCAGCCAATGTAATTTTATAGTTTTGTTTTAGATCTTTACTTGAGCTTTGAAGAACAAAAAGAAGCTCTTGTGGACTTGGTTATTTTGACAGATCAAATTGGGGTTGGGGGCATAAATAAGCCATTAGAGAGATCAAAAGGCATTAAAGATCCTCCTGGGCCCATCCCTCAGCTCTGCAGCACTGAGAGCTCCAGCTGGTGATAGGAAGAGACCCAGCATGCCTCTGCCATGGAAGAATCTGGGAATGGGAATAGGACCTCTTGCTTTTCTTGCCAGAGAGGCCTCTCCCCACAAAATAACCCGCCTGGCTTTTTCCAGTTGCTTATTTATACCCATCCACAATATCACCATAATCCCAGGTCCATCTGCTGTCAGAGGGCCAGTGTCCTGTTGACAATGGCCTTCTCTTGCCACTCCCCAGCAGGTCTGCTCGTAATACGGCAACTGCTCCCTGTCCTTGTCGCTTTGATCCCTGTGCACCAGGGAGGAGGCAGAAGGGATGATGGAGGAGGCCTACCTTGAGCATCAGATCAGTTTTATGTCTTTGTTCTAAAGGAAAAGGCTGACCTCTGTTCTCTTTCTAAAGCAGTTACCCATTTCCTCCTCTGCTCTGGGACCTATAATAAGATTCTTTTTTCTTTTGCACCAGGTGCTCCAGACCAAGCGTAGTTCCCGGAGGCAAAGCCTAGAGCTGCAGAAGTGTGAGGAGATCCTCCACAAGATTGTGAAGTACCGCTTCAGCTGGCCCTTCAGGTGCGTCAGGCACTGGTGCTACCCTGGGCCCATTCCCTCCAGGATATTTTTCAACAGAGGGATGAACTCTTCCCTTTTGGGAGGGAGGGGCAATTCTTACAAGGTAGACACGCCTCTGTCCCCCAGGAGGCAGATATCCACAGGTGTGGGCCTTCTGGCGCTTGTTACTTGACACCAAGGGCTCTCTGATTTTCAGTACCATGCAGATGTATCCATTTGGTTTTTCCTCACAGAGAACCTGTGACCAGAGACGAGGCTGAGGACTACTACGATGTGATCACCCACCCTATGGACTTCCAGACGATGCAGAAAAAGTGTTCCTGTGGGAACTACCGCTCTGTGCAGGAGTTTCTTACCGACATGAAGCAAGTGTTTACCAATGCCGAGGTTTACAACTGCCGTGGCAGCCACGTTCTGAACTGCATGGTGAAGACAGAACAGTGTCTGGTGGCCCTGCTGCATAAACATCTTCCTGGCCACCCCTATGTCCGTAGGAAACGCAAGAAGTTTCCTGATCGGCTTGCTGATGATGAAGGGGACAGTGATCCAGAGCCCATTGGACAGTCTAGGGGACGAAGACAGAAGAAATAGAAGTGGGGGCTATGGTAAGGGAGGTAGGGGACAGTGGGAGACAGCCGGGAGTAGGAGAGGAAGTTGGAGAAGAACTTGGAAAGGAAGCAATCGTGGAGTCCAGAAAAACCTGCCACTCTGAGCCTGGGCTGTTCTTCTCCAGCTCCCTATAGGGCCTTATTCAAGCAGAGCTCTTGGGAGGCTGATACTGGCTGATAGTCTCCGCCAAGGAATATTAGGGGCAGAAGAGGGCCTTACTCTGCTTTCTAGCAGTCTCCAGGAGGCCAGGAGCAGTTGCTCTTGGGAACCTAGCTTTCCTTCCTTCCTTCCTTCCTTCCTTCCTTCCTTCCTTCCTTCCTTCCTTCCTTCCTTCCTTCCTTTCTTCCTTCCTTTCCTCCCACACTGGCTCCCACAGCAGTACTTTACCCCTCTGGTCTCCAGGGAGGGGTAACTATTCGGTACCAGGATCAAGGGGAACCAGGCCAATTGGGAAGGTGGTGTTGATTTTCTTTTTAATCTATATTTATACACAATCTTGTTTCTTTAAGCCCATACTCTGTCTCTTTCACCTTCTTCCTCTCAGGTGACAGTATCAGTGAGTGCCATGTAGAGAACTCTGTGTTCACCAGCATCATGGGACAGTTGTGGTCTTTTGAGCTTGGCAGAGTAAAGGGACATTCCCTGGAATCATTCCTGCATACCCCTTCTTTGTGACAGATCTCTCCTTACGCCCACATCATCTCACCCCATCAGAAACAAAAAACTTAAGGCACTTCACTATAGAGACTGGAGTCCTGCTTATAATCATGTTTATAACCTTTAGTTTGGTGGTTCTGGCCAGAGGGTGTTGGAGCCCAGCCCACCCACTTACCAGACAAGCTCTTAGGGAGCAGAAGAGGAGCAGGAAGACTGTAATGTTTAATTTTTTTTTAAATTGACTTTTCTAGTTATTAAAAGTTGCTTGTTTTAGCAGTGATATTGTATAAAGAACATCTTGTAAAATATTTGTCATCTTGCTTTGGCACATGTACAGTACAATTTATATGATGATGTCTTTGCTTTACACCCCATCCTCCCTCAGCCAGCCACGCTCCTTCTGAGCAGCTGAATCAGGGCCCGCACCAGCAGACGGTGGGGTCTGGTGGTGCCCTGGGCCCTCTGCCTATGTGGTGGCTCTTTCAGCCTCCATGTCCCAGCACCCCTTCCCCACTCTGGCCTCAGACTGGAGCTCGAGTGACCTGTGCATCTCTGTGGGTGGGAGAGGGGCGGCAGAAACATCTGGGAGAGCCCTTCCCCCCACCAGTCTAGCCTAGTTGTTACATTTAGGCAAAAGTTTGTAGTCTTCTTTCCCTTTTATGACAGATTTTTGATAAAAGTATGACAGGGTTTAATTTTCTTTTCTATTAACTTTGAATTTGGGACATGTGAGCACCTCAGCTCTTTAACCCTCTGGGGGTCTCTACCCCTCAGACCAAGATAAATAAAGCCTCTTGACCGGACGCTTCAGGTGGGAACCTGTGGGGAGTTTGCTTCAGTGGCTGGTGAGTGGGGGCCTTCCCTTCTCCTGCAGGCTTGGGGCAAGCACTGACCTGGCCACCATCCCCTTCTCCTGCTTCTTGTCATAGGTCCAGTATGTCCTTATTCTAGTGAGAATTCTGTGTTCCCACTGCAGTGACACCTGCATTGTTGGTTGGTTTTTAAATTGTCTTTAAGGAGGAAGGGCCCCATTAAAGGGTGAACTTGTAATAAGTTGGGATTTCAAATAAACATTATGTACCTGTGTTTATAAAGAAGGAACAATTATGGTGGCTTTCTTTGTGCTCTTGGGTGGTAACAAGTAGTGTAGCCAGGGATCTGCCAGAGGTCCCTGGAGTAAGGGGTTGGCCTTGCCCATTACCTCCCTTGGCTCAGAGGGAAAGGGATGGCCACTGTCCTTATTCCTGGGTAGATGGCTATAACCTCTAGGCCTGTCCCAGCTTTGTTTCTGTCTGAACCACCGAATTTCTTATGAAGTAGAGGGAAAGTATTCTTTAAGGCTTCACTGTGGGAATTTTTGTGGTCATTTAATACTGGGAAATTCGTGACACTGGAAAACATTTTTCAAGGAAAACTTCAAGCATATAGAGAAAGTAAAAAGTATAATGAACTCCCCTGTGTGTAACTTGCACAGTTCTAACACATGGTCACTCTTGTTTTATCTATACTCATTTATTTTTTAAAGTCAGGTTGATTTGAGTAGGTTGCTGCAGGGCAGCAAGCTGCCTGTGGAATACAAAGATTTTTCTGAACCACTGAGGTGATGCATGTTACTAAGAAGAGCTACCTGGCCCGACAACCTGAGTAGAGTCACTAAACAGTATTGGTGCCCCAGTGCAAGGTCTGTATTGGCTCCATGGCCATAGTGAACGTGCCCTTCAGGTAGGGCCTGCACCAGACACTCGAGGGTTCTCAGGCCTTCAAGGAAGAAGCAGGGTTACTCAACATCAGACTAGCTGCAGCCACCTTGCCTTCATCCTCCAGCGCTGCAGAGACCTTTGCTGAAATGGATTACCAGCTTGTCCCAGCCAGCCTTGAACTCACATGCTAGCCTTGTGGGTGTGTGCCACCATGTCCTGCCTTACCTCAACATTTTTGGGGGAGTTTTTTTGAGACAGGGAAGTAGTAGTCCAGGCTGGCCTCAAACTCAGTGTGATCTTCCTGCCTCAGCCTCCTGAGTACTGGGGTTACAGGTGTACACTACCATGCCCAGCTGCCTCAGCCTATTTTATTTATTTGTTTTGGCAGAACCCGGGATTGAACTCAGACCCTTGTGCTTGCCAGGGAAACGCTTATTCTACTGAGCCGTCTCCCTGGCCCCTTGACCCATTTTTAGGCCCTGGATGGCATTCAGCACCCCAGCAGCTCCTTGGTTCCTTGGTTCACAGTGCCTATAGGGATAGATCCTGCTCTAGTGTGTGTCCTGGTGTTGTGGGACATATCCGCACATCCCCCTCTGTCCCAGGGCTGTACTTTTTTTTTTTTTTTTTTTAGTTTTTGCAGGGTCACTACATAGTTCCAGCTCACAGTGATCCTCCTGTTTGCACACCTCCCAGCACTGGGATTATAGGCATGCAACACCATGCCCAATCTGGGCTTGGCAGGCTCCGTGCACCCAGGGGTGGAGCCAGTGCAGCATGTGCCAGGGATTGAACCCTGGTCCCTGCACTTGACTCAGGGTGCTGAGCCATCTTGCTGGCCGTAGGGGGAAAGGCACATTGGTGATGACCAAGTGATCATTGCAAACAGGGATATGACTTTATTCTTGAGAAGGGGCCTGAACTGCTACTTCCAGGAGTCATCTGAGACCTACAGGTCCTCCTTTGCTCTCTCACCTCCTGAGGGGAGTCTAAAGCAGCCCCAAAGAGGGAAGAGCAAGGGCCCTAAGCATCCAGCTGGGTCCTGGGAGGAAGAGACGCTTCCCTTGTTGCCCCATCCTAGCTCCCTCCCAGTCCTTTGCACAGGACTGCAGCTTCTTCCTTCAGGGTGCCACTTCTGGGAGGAGCCTCGCCTACATCCTCTTAACGGAAACGGCTAGGAAGTTTTGTTAACAGCCTCACGCACACAAGCCCAGACCCACCTGACTGGGCGGCTCTGGCTGCCGCACCCTGGTCACAAGGACAGAATGGTGGCACCCATGTTGGTTTCTGAAGTACTTTAACCTTGGTTCTCAGATTTTCATTTTGAGAGGTTAGGACTAGAAGGCCCAGCTGTGGGAGGGAGTTTGTCCTCCCACCCTCCTCCTTTATCCCTAAGCTACACACCTGACCATCACTCAGAACCAAGTCAAATCCATGGTAAAAATCCCATCTTGTAGGTGGGCTCACCTCCCAGTGTGGCCTACCTGCTGACTAATTTTGAGCCAGCCAAGCCCTCTCCACACTTTGTCTCTAAGCTGGGAAGAGGACACCAGTAGGACACGCGCTTCTTTCTTCCTCTGGGGTCTGGGACACTTCCTAGTAGTTTCTAGGGCTGAGAGGAGGCCTTGGCTGCCCTCCTTCCCTGTTCTGGCTGCTGTGAATCCTCCTAGCCCAAACAGCCCCTTGGGACCTGCCTTTTTGACCTGTCCTGCAGCCCTCTGTGCTCCCCAACTCCTCCCGATGACCCTGCAGGCCAGCACCAGGCTTGTTCCTCTGAGGCATGCAGCTATGAGCCACTGGAGGGAAGAGGGCCCTTGGTGCCCTTCCAATGCTGGACCCAGGCCCATTTGCCTCCCCCCCAGGTCTCTGGAATCCTGTTCCCCGCAGGGCAGCTCACCCCTCCCATGCATGAGGCTCTTTACCCTCAAGAAGTTCCTTCACTTTTCACAGACCTCAACTCATGGGAAGCCCTGATCACTTGGCTCTGTTGTTGGTCAGAGGCCCTGGACTTGAGTGCTTTTGGGGAAGTCAAGAGTAAGGTGAGAGTGCTCCCTGGACAAGGACCTGCATAGGCAGAGGGTGTGAGGTCACAGTCACAACTCCCATGGGGATCAGGTCAGTTCTAATCCTGGGGGGGAGAGCCTTAACCTCTATGACCTGTGACAGATCTGTCTGTGAACTTAACCCAGCCTGTTCTGCTTCTCTTTGGACCACTGGCCAGGGCAAAGTGCTTAGGTTGAAAGGTCCCACACTTGGGGTTCAGTGCTCTTACTGACAGGAAGCAAGCAAGTGGGCATAGAGACTCCTCCCCAGCCTGAGCCTCCCCTTGGTTCTAAAGGGGGCTGGGAGCAGTGCAGAGCCCTTTGCATCTCTTGGAGGCTGAAGGCTGGCTGTGTGTAGTACATATCCAAGGACAGACACCAAGACTTCATCTGGCCTAGACATCCAACAAGGCAGATGTGAAGACTGGGCCCTGGGGCTTGACCCGACTGACAAGAGCCATTTCAGATGCCCATATACACCTAGCTGCCCTGAGCTTCACTCCTTGGGTCAGACAGTCCTTTTCCTTACCTCCCGGCATACAAGTGTGCAATCTGTCCCAGTGTGGAGTGCTGCAAACTCCTGGACCTGCCTCCTTATAGCTGCCACCTCAAATCCTTCCACCACTTTATAAGCCAGGGCCACTTTCTAGGTGCGCGTCAGTGCTATCCAGATGCCCCCCTGGCCAGCCCCACCTCATCTTCCCCTCTAGCATAGGATGGAAGGGCTCTGAGGGGCATATGGCACACTGGCCACCCTCGTGGGAACAGTGATCCTCTAACCTCAGTTCCCAGGGAAGGGGAGCTGTGAGACACTCATTTTCTACACAAATGAGGAAAGCAAAGTATGAGAATAGGAAAACTTATCCATGACCCCAAACTGGCTAGACAGCCCAGGACCAGAGGTGACAATGTCATCCCAGGGGATTCCCTGAGTGTCCTGGCAGGCATCTGAGTTCCACTTCAGAGACATTCTACTCAGGTCTCAGAGATGGACAGGAAAACTCACACAAACACACATGCAACACACACACACACACACACAGTCTGGGACTTGAAAATATAGCTGTTCCACATGAGAACTTCCTCCTTGATTGGTGTACAGCCAAAGGTCGGGGTCTGGGGTGAACCCAGCACCAGCTTCCTACAGGACCCTCATTCTCCTACCTGCTCCCTTTCCAGCCCAGAGAGGAGTCCACAGTTCCACACGGCGGTTTATTCCTGTCACAGCTTCCAGAGAACGCAACAATAAATTACATCATTAAATAAACTCCCTGTTGGACCATGCCCTCTTCAACCCCTCCTCTCCACATCCTCTCCTAGGACCCTCTGAAGACTCTGGCAGCCCCACTCCCTGTATTAGGGGGTACAGGGGCATGAGCCTCATTGTGTCCCCACCCTGATCCTTAGTTCCTCACACTCACTGACAGCTGGACAGCTTGGAGTCAGCTGTCTCTGGGGGGTGGGAGAGGAGGGCCAGGAGGGGACAGCCACAACCTGGAACCAGGCCTGTCACTAGAGGTGCGTGGGGTTCTCCAGAGAGGGGTCCATTTTAGTCATGTGTAAGACCACCGTGGGGGCCTTATAGTGGCAGTGGGTGCCACGGCCATAGCCCACAGGGGTCCTGCAGGCCTTGGCCCGGGCCCGGCCAGCGGCCATCTTGCGGTGGCACAGGCTCTGCCAGGTCTGAAAAGTCTTGGAGCTCCATACCCAGACACCGCTGGTGATGCCCACCACCAGCGACATGAAGATTTTGAGCATAAAGACAGCCACAGTGGGCACGGAGCCCCCTGGCAGCGAGCAGTCCCTGCGGCCTCCTGGCACAGTGGCTGCTGTGCACAACTGCTCTGTGGCCCGAAGGTGCCAGAAGTCCATGTTGAGGCGTTCATAGACATAGCAGACAATGACGCAGGTGGCAGGCACCGTGTAGAGGATGGAGAAGACCCCAATCTTTACCATGAGCTTCTCTAGCTTCTCTGTGTTGGTGCCACCCGTCTTCATGATCTTCCTGATATGGAAGAGCGCCACGAAGCCTGTCAGGAGGAAGCTGGTGCCCAGCACTAGGTAGCAGGAGAGGGGCACCAACACAAAGCCGGTGAGAGCTGCGGCATCCATGCTGGCCACGTAGCAGAGCCCGGTCAGCTCATCTCCTGCCACCTTGCGCAGAGTCAGGACGACGATGGTCTTGAGCGCCGGGAGCCCCCAGGCCGCCGTGTGGAAGTAGCTGCCGTGGGCCTCAATGGCCTCGTGGCCCCACTTCTTGCCAGCAGCCAGGAACCAGGTGAGTGTGAGCACCACCCACCACAGCGAGCTGGCCATACCAAAGTAGTAGAGCAGCAGGAAGACGAGCGTGCAGCCCGTGTTCTCCAGGCCCTCTTGGATCACGTAGAGTGTGCCCGCCTCCTGGTCGCAGGCCACACTCTGTGCGCCCGCCACGGCGCGGATGAGGAAGGCCAGCGAGTACACGTTGTAGCACATGGACAGGAAGATGATGGGGCGCTCGGGGTACTGGAAGCGGTGCGGCTCCAGTAGGAAGGTGAGCACGGTGAAGGCTGTGGAGAAGAAACACAGCGCTGACCACACGGCCATCCAGACGAGTGCGAAGTCCTTGTCGCGCTGGGACCAGAAGACTTCGACGCCGGGTCCGCAGCGCGGCGCGCACGAGCGGCTCTTCTCCACGTATTGGAACTTCTCAGGGTTTTCGCAAGCGCTGCCGCCGCCGCCGCCGCCGCCGCCGCCAGGGCCCGGGGCTGCCTCTCCGGGGGGCCGCGCAGGTCGGGGCGCCACCGGCAGCATGCCCAGGCCCTTGTGGGGCTCGGCGGGGCCGGCCGTGGCGTTCTCGGGCGCCTCCATGCAGAGCGCGTGCGGGTCGTTGCGCGTGGGCAGCCGCGCGCAGTCGAGCGAGTCCGGCCAGCCGAAGCTGAAGTGCTGCATGATAGGCGCGCAGCGCAGCCGGGCCTGCTCGCACATGGGCCGGCAGGCGGGGATGGGCGTCGAGACCTGGTCGGTGCACATGGGCGCGTAGAGCGAGCACAGGAAGAAGCGCAGGTGGCTGTGGCAGCCGTACTGCACGAGCGGCGCGAACTCGGCCAGCTCTGCGGCCGCCTCGCCCTGCGACGTGTGGCCCAGCAGGTTGGGCATGCGGGTCAGGTTGTAGCCGATGCCGCGGCACATGGGGATCTCCACCGCCTGGCACGGCGCCGCCCCGCGCCCGCGCTCCGGGTCGAAGCGGCCGATCTCCAGCGCCGCGCCGCCCGTCGCCAGCAGCTGCCACAGCAACAGCGCCCGGCGCAGCGGCGGCGACACGGCCATCCCGGGCCGAGGGCGGGAGCGCGGCCCCGGCTCACTTGGGCCGCGCCGTCCCGCGCCCCCAGGCCAGCCCGCCGCGTCGCGGGGCGCAGGCCATCGCCGAGCCGCCCACGTGCGTCCCGGCAGCCGTCCCGGGGCCGGGAGACCCGGAGCCCGCCGCCCGCAGCCACCCGAGTCGCCGCCGAGCCCGGAGCCGCCGCGGCTACAAGTCAGGGCGGGGCTTTGGGGGTCACGCCCAGAAGGCGGGGCGTCGGCGCTGGGTACGCCCCCCGCTGGGCTTTAAAGGCGCCGCATCTAGAAGCTGCCCTTTGGCATCCAAGGGGTCCCGGGGAGCATATGAGTACCTCATCTGTACCACTGTCCCCTCCCTTTTTCATTCAGTTCTTTCCATTCTGTTGTGGACTGACCTCTCCCCGCAACAAAACTGACCGCGGAAAGACTGTTGTCCGTACCCACATACAGGGTCACCTTTTCACAGGTGAGCAGAACGTGTCCGAGGCCTCTATTCTCTGGGTAAATTCTGCTTGGTGCTCAGCACTGGCTGAGAGCAGCCTCTGCCTCTGCTGGTTGTACCTGAGCTTGGTTCCTCTATCTGAGCCTCAGTTTCCTTTGCTCACCTCTGCCAAAAGATTCTACAGCAGGCCTGACGTCACGGTACCCTCAGCAGCCTAGGAATGTTATTCCTATTTCCCAGGTGGGAAAACTGTGGCTTAAAGAGGCATGAGCTACGAAGGGCAAGGGCATAGAGCTACTAACTGCACAGTTTGTTATTGTTTGATGTTGGGCCCCATACTCCTTTTTGAAGGCCACCATGGCACCTCCAGAGGAGTGTTATTTCCCTGCCTCCATACCCCAGGATGCCCCCTTGATGCCTCTGGGACCTGCTGAGAATCAGCCACAGTTCCTGGGTAGCTCTGCATGTGAAACCAAGTGCCACTGGCTGGCCACCCAGGCAACTGTCCTAGGGCCTTTCTATTATCACCTCCTTGGCCTGGGAATCCCTAAAGTACTCAGGCCCAGCATGAAACCCCAGCCCAGGGCCAGTCATGGGATGGTTAGAGAACAAGCCAGTGACCTAAGATTGTAGGGAGCCTGGGAAACTCCCACTGCCTTTGACACTGACCTTTCTAACAGTTCTACAAGGAAATCTGTGTCCACCCCACAGCTGAGAGGCTGAGACTCAGGTCACTCAGGGAATTTCCTCAGGACTGCACAGCTCACCAGGCACAGGGCTGGCCATCAGGTCTGGCCCCTGCACGAAGCTTCCTGTCACCACCACAAGAAGAAGGCCACCTGCTCAGCACACCTGCTGCCCACCTGCCTCAGCACACCTGCCTGCACATGCTGGGGATACAAGAAGGCATTGGGGTAGGGATGGTGAGAAAGTGGGGCCGTCGCTTCCCACACATGCCTGTCATTAGTGCTCGCTCCCTTGGATACGGAGCTAGAGCCAGGAAGGGACAAAGGAAAGACATATGCTGCCTCTGGCACGCACCCAGCCCCTCCTGCTCCCAAAGGGCCTGAGACATGGGAAGCTAAGGGACGGGAAGAAGCAGCCTACCTTGTGCCCAACTCCCAGTATGCTGTGGGCTCACACTGAGCCACGAGAAATGTAGCTGCTAGAAAGACCTTGAACTTCCCAATGAGGGAGGGCAGGGGCAGGCCCCTGCATGGGGGGGGGTCCCCGGTTTCAGCAGCCAATCCCCACAGCTCCCTCTCCTGTGATACCAACAGCTGTCTCGGGCCATGGACCATGTCCTTTCCTTCCTAGCAGCCCAAGAGGCATGGGGCATGGACTAGGGAGAGGCTCAGCCCTGCCTCATGGGCCATTACCAAGTCCACCCAAGGGGCTCTGGAGCTGTCCTTCTGCTGGTGCCTGGTCTGGGAGACTCAGATGCTGGGGACATCCATTGTAGGACTGGCCTAGGAACCTGGTTTTATAGAAAGAAGTCCAATCCCTTCCTCTGGCAGCTATGGTGGGGAGGGTGCCCCAGGGGCTGTGGGATGCCAGGCCTGTCACCATGGCAACAGCTAGCTCCAAGGAAGCCAGAGGTGGGGTGTGTGGACCAGCCCCGCCCCCATGCAGATGCTGCCTGGGAGAGAAGAGGCCTCTTGGGCCGCTTGCCCACCCACCCGGCTTTGTCACTTGATCTTACTCTTTACAAAGGCAGAACAATACCCTAAGCTCTCACTGAAAGGGAGACTATGAGAAGGCTGGCAATGGAAGAGGGAGGTCACCATCAATGCCCATCCCCACTCCTGATTCTCTGGGCCTGGTCCCGCCCAGCTCCTCCTCCTGGGCTGATGGCTTCTCTTCCCAGGGGCCCTGCCTGGGAAGGGGACATCCTGACCTATGTCCCAGCCTGGCCCTCCTGGAGGTCCTTGGGGGCTATCGGCACCACTCATGGCCCCCTGGACACCCTCCAGGGTAAGCCCTACTTCCCCTCCCTCCCTCAGCTCTCATAGTGCCCCGTCCCTTGCTGGCCCTAATGCCCCTAGAGCCTCAGAGCTACCACATGGCTCCTGGGCCTATTTCCTTACAAGCTGGAGGCTCTTAAAGACCAGATGCCCCTTTGCATGTTCAGTATCGCACTTGAAACTAGCACCCATAAATTGTTGGTGAAGAGGATGTCAGAATGAAGAGGGGGCTATAGATGCTTCCAGTAATGTTGAGATTGTCCTTGGGTCACAAAGGCACCCAAGTGAATGATTGGGGACCTGGAGGACCATCTTGCAGCTCTACCATGTGCCTGGAACACCCCTCAGGAGGGGCTGTTGCTGCACACCAGGATCCGGCAGGCACACCACACACTGGCTTCCTGGGCAGGGGCAGACAGGAAGCACAGGTGCTTGGCTCCATGTGTCTCTGCACCACACGGCACACTTAGGTGATTTATTACCCCTGTACACAGCTGGGCAGTCTGGGCAACACCCCCGGATGGGGCTCAGGGGACGCACCCATCTCCTGCAGCTTGGGCTCTTCTTCAGACTCACTTTCCCCTTATGAAGATGTCAAGGCCTGAACCAGACTGCTGTCATCCTTACTAAAGAAATGTTTCTAAAATTTTCACAGGGACAATTTTCACAAGGAACTCAATGATAAAGGCGAACAGAGAAATAAAACAATGAGTTCTTCCTCTTCTAGTCATTGGCTGTGATAACCCGTAAGGGATCAGCGTCTCTTTGGATACTTTCTGTTAGACTCTGCGAACACACATACCCATAGAAGGCAATCCTTTTATTAAAATGGATACGCTTGGTGTGGTGGTGAATGTCTACAATTCCAGCATTTAGGAGGCGGAGGCAGAAGGACTGCGATGAGTTTGAAGCCAGCCTGGGCTACATGGTGGGTTAAAGGCCAGCCTGAACTACATGGCAAGACCCTGTCGAGAGGAAGAAAGAAAGGAAGAAAAGCCGGACGTGGTGGCGCATGCCTGTAATCCCAGCACTCGGGAGGCTGAGGCAGCAGGATTGTTGTGAGTTCGAAACCAGCCTGAGCTACAAAGTGAGCTTAAGGCTAGCCTGAACTACATAGTGAGACCCTGTCTCAAAAAGACAAAAAAAAAAAAAAAA
>PVKA01015821.1:0-49194 GCA_004027165.1 Ctenomys sociabilis
AGACCTAGATAGAGCAAGACTTATATACCAACACATGTACTTTATGTTTCTTATGTGGTCAGTGAAGTCCCCTCAGGGTTTATCTTGTAGTCCTGTACATTATTCTGTAGTTCCTTTGTCTGTGTCATCCATGTGGATGAGTCACGGCCAATGCTTGACCAGATTGCTCTCTGTGAGAGCCTGAGAGAAAGTTTTCTCTCCATGTGACTCTCCCCAGGCACACTATAGAACTTCGATCTCTTTCCTCTATGGCTCCATAATCTCCTTGTTCAGAAAATTTGGAGCTCAACTGAGTTTTATGATGTTGCAGTACAGGTTCTCCTATGTCCTGGGTCTTCACTGACCTTGAAAGGATAGAGCCAAAATGTTGGCTGGCCTTGTGACTCTTCTATTTCTCCACCTCTGATTTGTGAACTTAGGTTGTTAACCATCCAGAAGAAAAGCCGATTAGTATCCTGCAGCATATGCCATTCACTTTGCCTTATCTGACTCAATTGATTTTAGTTGTTGTTGTACATTTCCTTTTGTAGTTCTGCTTTTTGCTTGTTATACTAGGGAGACTATATGATATTTACACATGTGTGTCCGGTTTATTTCACTTATGAGTATATGTTCAAGTGGCATCCACTTCAGTATAAATGCTTCAAACTTATCATTCTTAATAGCTGAGTAATACTCCATTATATAGAAATACCATATCTTTTTCAACCATTCCTCATGTGATGGACATCTTAGTTGTTTCCAAGATTTTGCTATCACACATTGTGCTGCTATAAACATAGGTACACATATATCTCTATGATACAATGCTTTCAGTTCCTCTGGGAAAATTCCCAGTAGGGGGATAGCTGGCTTGAATGGGATTTCTAGTCCTACTGTTTTGAGGAGTCTCCAACACTGACCTCCACAATGGTTGTACCAGTCTACATTCCCACCAGCAGTGGAGAAGTGTTCCCTTTTCTCCACAACCTCTCCAACATTTCTTGTTGGTTGATTTCCTTATGCTAGCCATTCTTTCTGGAGTGAGATGGTATCTCAGTGTTGTTTTTATTTGCATTTCACGGATGGCTAGCGATGTGGAGCATTTTTTCATATATTTATTTGCTTCTTTAATTTCGTCCTCTGAGAAGTGTGTACTCATCTCACATGCCCATTTCTGTACTGGGTCTTTAAATTTGAGGGCCTTGTTATATCTTAGTTCTTTTTATATTCTAGACAGTAGTCCTCTGTCTGATTGCTTATTAGTTAGGATGTTTTCAAAGTTTGTGGGTTGTCTTTTCACTCTGTTGACAACTTCTTTTGACATGCAGAAGCTCCCTAAGAAGAGTTGATCCCAGTTGTTGATTCTTTCAAGTGCTTCCCGTGCGAAGCTACTATGCTTATATGTTTGTTCATGAACTCTTTACCTACCCCTATGTCTTCAAGAGTTCCTTCTACTTTGTCTTCCAGGAGATTGAGTGTTTCTGTTTTAATGTTTAGATCTTTAATCCATTTGACTTTAAGTTAGTGCATGGTGTTTTTTTTGTTATTGTTGTTGAGTGTCTTCTTTTGAGAAATGTCTATTTAGGTATGTTGTGCTTTAATTAGGTTATTTTTTATTTTTATTTTATTTTTTTGCTATTGAATGTTTTAGTTCTTTATCTGTTCTGGTTAGTAAGCCCCCATCATGCATAGTTTATAAATATTTTCTCGCATTATGTAGGTTGCCTTCACATTTGTTGGCTTTGTCTGCTGAATGGAAGCTTTTTAATAAAATGATCCCATTTTACTATTTTGCTTTTGTTTCCCTGTGTTTTGGGGGTTTTACATTTTAAAACGCCCTTTCTCACTTGAGTGTCCTCATGTGTTTTTCCTATGGCTTCTTTTTTGTAGTTTCATAAATCCTTAATCTATTTTTGTAGCTTGTGAGGAATAGAGGTGTAGCTTCATTCTTTTGTATGTTGGATATACAACTTTCCAAGATTGTTACAGAAAAGACTGTGTATTTTGTTTTAAGTACATGTACTCGGTACATAATAATTACATTCACATGGCGGATTGATACATGGACAAGATATGTCTCAATTCCCTCCTCCCATTTATTTTCTCAGTATCAAATTTACTTATCTTTATAAGACCTTATGGAGTTAGACTACCACATACCCAGATATAAAGGCAGTCAAATAGATCAAAGAACATATAAAAGAGGAAAGAACTTTCCTAAGTGAAGGTACACTTTTAAACACTTGCTGGCATAAAATACTATTTCTTCTTTCTTTTTCCCTATTATGCTTGTTATTTCTTTTAATTTTACATTCATAGGTTGACATTTTCTTATAAGAAAAATTATGTAATATTTAAGTTTGTGCATCTGAGTTACTTCACTTGATATTATGGCCTCAGAGTGCAACAATTGTCCTATGAGTCACTTGTCCTTCTTTAGGTCACAGTAACATTCCATTGTGCAAAAATACCACATTTTTATCTCTTCATCTCTAGGCGGACATATAAAGGTGATGCAAAGATTTAGCTACTATGCTTCTATAAGTGTGTGTGTGTATTCATCACTATGGTACAATGTCTTCACCTCTTTGGGGAAGAAACTTAGAAAGGTAGCAACTGGGTGAAATGGAACTTCTACTGCTAGTTTTGTGAGGAATCTCCATAAGGATTTCCATGTTAGTTTCATAAGTTAATAGTCCAATTAACAATGGAGGAGGATTTCTTTGTCCTCACAGCTTGGCCAACACTTGCTATTGGTTGATTTCTTGATAGCAGCCATTCTTCTGGAGCAAAATGGAGCTTTAGTGTTGCTTTAATATGTTTTCTTGAGTAACCAGTGATATTGAACAATTTTAATGTATTTATTGGTCATTTGTATTCATTAGAGAAGTGCTTATTCATTGCTGATGCCTATTTTTTAATTGGGTCTTTAAATTTGGGGGTCTAGTATTTTTATTATATATATTTAGTATATATATTTATTATATGTATTTATTATATATATTTGTTATATATATATTTTTTTCCACCTACTCCACAGACTATACAGGTTGTCTGTGGAGACAATCACTCTGTAGGCTGTCTCTGCCCTGTATTAGTACCATTTTTTGCTATGCAGAAATTTTTTAATTTGGTGTGATCTCATTTGTTGATTCTTATTATTTCCTGTGCTGCCCATATTTTGTTCAGAAATTCTTTTCCTATACCTAGGTCCTCAAGAGTTTTACCTATTTTGTTTTCTAGCAGACTACGTGTTTCTATTCTAATATTTAGATCCTTGATCCCTTTTGATTTTAGATCAGTGCATGGTGAGATAAGTTTAGATTCGACCTTTTTTCCAACACCATGTGTCAGAGAAGCTACCTTTACTCCAGAGAAGAGATTTGGCTTCTTTGTCAGAGACAGCACAGCTAAGTGTGGTTAGAGTTGTGTCTGTATTTTCTGTTTGCTCCACTCATGTATGAAGGCTGTTCTTTTCTAATACCATTCTTTAAGTCACTGTATCTTTGTAGCATAACTTGATGTCCAGGATCATGACTATCCCTAACTTGCTCTTGTTGCCTAGAGCTGCTGCTGATATTCTAGGTCTCTGTGGTTCCATATGAATTTTAAGATTGTGTTCTCCAGTTCTGTAAGGAGTGTTGTTAGTGTTTTGAATGGGATTGTATTAAATCTATATAACAGTTTGGAAAGTAAGGCCATTTTCAGTTAACATATTAACTCTGTTTATTCAAGAACAGGAGATTTTTTCATTTTCAGATGTCTTCTTTGATTTCCTTTTTTTTTCTGTGGCCAGCCTCGGGGCAGGGCTGGAATGGCATGTAGTGCCGGGGATAGAATCATGGTCCCTATGCGCTTGCCTAAGCAGGCACTGTAGACTGCTGAATTATCTCACCAGGCCCTTCTAGCTCCTTTTCAGAGTACTATAGTTTTGCCATAGAGATCATTCACTTCCTTGATTAAGTTAATTCCTAAGTATTTCACTTGTCTTGATGTTTTTCTTATAAAGGCTATTGTTTCCCTAATTTCTCTCTCAGTTTATTGTTGGTGTACAGAAATCACTGAGTGTTGCCTTTGTATCCTACAGTGCTACTAAATTAGGGCATTAGTTCTAGGAATGTTTTGTTGACCATTTCAAAGTCTTCTATATAGAGGATCATAATAATTAAATAATGATAATTTAATTTTTTCCTTCTTTGTTGATGTTCATATTATTTCTTTCATCTTATTGCTCTAACTTACATATTGAGTAAAAATGGTGATAGTAGACATCCTTGTCTTGTTTCTTCTTTTAAAGGGAGTGCTCCCAGATTTTCTTGATTCAGTATAGTGTTGGCCATCAATTTGTCATAGATAGGTTTTATCAGGTTGAGATCAAGATATTCTACTCCAGGCTGGGGAGATAGCTCAGTAGAATATGCGCTTGCCTGGCAAGCACAGGGTCCCAAGTTCAATCCCTGGTACCACAAAAAAATACTCTATTCCTATTATCTTCAGTGTTTTCATTATCCATAGATACTATGTTCTGTATAATGCTTTTTCTCTATTGAAATGATCATATAATTTTTGTATTTGCTTCTTTTTATCTTCTGCTAAATAAATATTGATGACATTTATTGATTTGTGTGTGTCAAAGCATACCTATATTCCTGGAATGAATCCCACTTGGTTGTGGAATATAACTTTTATGGTGATCTGCTGCATTTTGTTTGGCAGTATCGTATAGAGTGTTTTTGCGTGTATGTTCATTAAACAGATAGACCTGTAGTATCTTTTTGGTTGGATGCTCTCCTGGTTTTTGAATCAGGGTGATATTTGCTTTCTGGAATGGCTTTAGAATACTGATTCCCTTTCAACTTCATTAAAGTATTTAAAGAGCAATGGCATTAGATAATTAGATGTTCTCTCAGAATTTGGCAATGAATGTGTTGGAGCCTGGACTTTTCTTAATTTATTTTTATTGTTTCTTCAATTGAATAATATTGGTTTATTCAAGGTTTTCATTGTCTTAGTTTAGGTATTGAGATATATATATATATATATATATATATATATATATACATATATATATACATATACATTCATTTATGAGATGAACCCATTTCCTCTGAATTTTTCCACTTTATTAAGAGTACAGGTTCTCTAGGGCCAGGCAAATAGCTCAGCAGATTAAAGAGCCTGCAAGCAGGCACAGGGACTGGGGTTTTGATCCCTGACCTGCCATGCCAGCCTTGCCCATGGGGGTTCAATGAGACAGCAATTGAGACTGGGTGTGTGGTGCGTGCCTATAATCCCATCTCTTGGGAAGCTGTAAATAATCAGTTCACTATGAGTCTTATCTAGTAGTAAGATCCTGAACACCTTGTCACCCTTCACTAAAGTACAAAAAAGAAAAGAGTACAAGTTCTTAGAGTAGTTACTGATAATCCTATGGATATCCCCAGAATCCATTGTGATTTCACTTTTTTCATTTCTAATTGTGTGAATTTAGTTCTTTTCCTTTCTTATTTTGGTAAGACTGGTTAAGGGTTTGCTTATTTTGCTTTATTTCTCAAAGAACCAATTTATTGAATCATTGATTCCTTATACTCTTTTTTAATTTCAATTTCATTAAGTTTTGCCCTCACATTAGCTCTGGGTTCAGAATTTCCATCCTCACATTAGCTCTGGTTTTAGAATGTGCTTGTTTTTCTAGGATCTTGAGGAACAACATTAGGTGATTTATTTGAGCTGGTTCTATTTTTCTGATGTGAGAATTCACAGCTATTGATTTCCTTTTTAGAGCTGCTTTCGTTGCATCCAATAGGTTCTGGTGTGTTGTCCTGGCGTCGTTTGATTGTAGAAACCAATTTCTTATGATCCGTTGATTTTTAAAAGGGTATTATGCATTTTTCATGTGTTTGCATAGTTAATTTTGCCACTGATTTCTACTTTCAGCACAGTATGACCCAGTACTATGCATGGGACAATTTTAACTATTTTGCATTTACTTAAGCATGCTTGATTGGCTAGTATGTCGTCTATTTTGGAGAAAGTCCCACGCGACACAGAGAAGAATGTGTATTTTGTTGTTGAATAGAATATTCTGCAGATATGTATTATGTCCATTTGTTCAGAGTTTTTATTCAACTCTGATATTTCCTTGTGCACTTTTTGTCCAGTTCATCTACTCATTTGTGATAGTGGATTACGGTGGTTCCCCATTACAATTGTATTGGAATTTATCTTTTTTTTTTTTTTTTTTAATGTCCTTTAGTGTTTGTTTAGTGAAGTTGAATGCACCAGTATTTGGTGTATATGTGTTTATAATTGTTAGCTTCTCTTGTTGAACATTTCCCTTAACCAATATGTACTGACCTTTTTTATTTCTTTTGACTGTAGCTTGAAATCCATGTTGCTTGGAATTAAAATAGCAGCTCTTGCTTTCCTCTGAATTCTTATTACATAGAATATTTTTTCCATCCTTTTATTTTTAATCTGTACCTTTTTGAATTAAATGTGTTTCTTTATGCTGCATATTGGGTTTTCTTTCTTGATCCATTTTGCCAAGGTGCATCTTTTGATACTGAGCTCATTTGCACTGAAAATTATTTCTGAGTATAGACTTATTCCTGAAATTATATTATTTTCCTGTTCCTGATTTGTTTAGTGTTTTTCCTTTTGCTTAACTGCTGGTCCAGGTTTATTTGTGAGTATTGATATTGTTGGCCCTCTTGTCTCTTTCTGGGATATCCTTGGGAAGTTTTTGTAATACTGCTTTGGTAGTTATGATTTCTTAAAGTGTTCTTTGTTGGGGAATTATCCCATTTTTCCATGCGTTTTAAAAGAAAATTTTGCAGTACACATAAAATTGTATAGGCTTATCTTTCAGGACTTGAAATACTTTACTTCAAGCGTTTCTGACCTTCAAGGTTTGTGTAGGGAAGGCTGCTATGATTTTTAACAGTCTAAAGATTTTGTTGCTAAGAGATCTTTTTGGTTGCTTTTCAGTGATGTACTTTGGGCATGCTTAACTATAATCTTTTGCCCAACCCTCCAAATATGACAACCTTGGTTATTTTCAGAAAGGATGATACTGTGTAGTTAGCCCAGGAACCAGTTTCTCTGGAATAGATTCTAGCATTGCTAATTGTCACAAAAGCAATCTGAGAGTTGACTTATAGAGAAACGGTGACGATTATACTGCCTCATTAATATGAAGCAAAGAAGCTGTTGCTCAACATAGATTAGAATTAATATATCATAAAAACTAGTTGTGTACTACCCTTATTCCTAGAGAAGAAACCATTAATTATGGTGTAAACATTAAGACAACCCAAGATTTGACTCATAGTTAATATATGGTAAATGTAACAGTTATATTTCTGCTAATGGTAAAGAATTCAACAGTGATTTTACAGAGCTAATTATCACAAGACTAACAAAACTTTATGGGAAAAATAAATTCTTACTTTTGAAATTACGAAGTTTTGGGATAATTTGTTATGCTACTATCCATAACTAGTAATACAGTCTCTGATCATATGAAGTCAGAATTTAAAGGAACCTGAAAGACCAAGTAGGGCAGACCGGATAATGAATTTCACTTTTCCTATAAAATTTGACTCTTTCTCTACTTCGTTGTTCAGAGCTCTCACACACATGGAAACATCTTCTCTATTTCTAACTTCAAGAGATTCAAGATCTGTCCCAAATTTGTGTATCTGGCTAATGGTGAAGACTGTATCTCCTGACCATAAGCTCTTGCCCTTTAGCAATAAACTGCATAAAAATGGCTTAATTTTAGTTTTAATTTATATGAGCTATCTACCCACTGGCCTAAGTTCAGTCATTGACTTGGTAGAGATTACTCTTCTAGAAAGAAGATGGCAGTGCTCTGTGAGAGGTAGTTCACATACTAATAATGATCTTTAGGAATGTCAGGGTTCTAGCCCCTGGGACTACAGGTGAAATCTTATATGTGAGAAGGTATGTTGCAAACATAATTTAAGGCTTTTCAGATGGGAGATTATCCAGGTAGATCCCAAGTGTCCTTACAAAAAGGAAGCAAAAGAGGTTTGGTGAGAAGGTAGAGAGATGCCATGAAAGATGTCATGAAAGAGCAAAGGCAATGTGATGCCAGGCCAGGGGCTGAGGGACCAGGACATCACCCGTCCCAGAAAAGGCGCGGAGTCGCACTCCCCTCCACAGCCTCCAGAGGGGCTGGGCCCTTTTGGCCCCATTTATTTTATTCCACTAATTTTGGGCTCCAGGATAACTGTAAAGAGAAAAAAAAAACCAGTTGTGTTATAAGCCATTGAATTTGTAATAAATTGTTATAGCTACTGGAAGGAGGTAAGACACTCAGCACAGCTTCAGTACATCTTAGTTTTGGTAAGTTTGTACGCGTAAAACACTTTGTTACTTTGCTATGTATTGGGTTATAACACAATGATACAATGCTTGCTTCTCAGGGCTGCTTGTGAAATTAAGATCATTCTTACAAAATGCTCAGTACATGGGACACATGGTAAATTGCTTTTTGATGTAGACTTAATCTAAACAGAAAGTTTGTGACTTTTTTGTTTGAAAAATCAATTAGAATATTAAATGCCCAATGGAGTACAGAATGGGTTGAATATTCTTTAACTATTCTACTACTTTAATCTTTCTCAAAGTTGGTCAAAACTGTAAGTTGACTAAAAAAGGCAGAAGGCTGGAATGATTAGGACTCACCCAGGTGAAAAAAGCTAAAGAGCATTTTGCAAGCATGTCCTTGCCTGTTAGCTTCTTGCAGAGAAATCCACAGAGCATGGGTGAAAAGTTGTCCTGTTTATAAAGGTCTCCTGAGAAGGTGTGTCTACAGCACCCCTTATAATTTCCCTTGGTACATACGCAGCCCGTTCTCCAGCTTCACAGAAGACTGAACTGGCGCCTGTATATTCTTCTTTCCCAGAAAATGAAAGTTCTCTGAGAGACATTTGATACCCAAAGCTGCCTAAGAGAGACTGCACTATAGCGCACATATGTTAGCTGCTTGTATTTCTAGTGTAACTTCAGGAGCATTGACTACCAGTGTAAACTTTAATTTTTTTTTATCCTAGACTTCAACTTTTGCTAATTTCAAAGCTCACAATAATCTGACTTACTTGTGTTACTCATTTCTACCACTTAGCTCTCTTTAGATGCTTCTAGTTTTTCAATATCTGAACTGTGCTGTATGTATGTCCCCATCAAACTTGCATAGATTAAGCACTCTCTGCCTTCTGTCATCAGCCCTAGGGGCAGGAATAATATCTGTATAATATTCCTGCCTACTGCCTGATAGAGCAGCTTGTGCTTTGATTTTATGATGGCAATGAGACTAGAAGACAAGACTAAGAGGCCCTTCTAAAATAAGGTGTGATGCTACTAGGTCTTTGTTGGACGTCTTCCCATTCACAAAGCAAATACCTGAGGAATAACTGTAGTGGCATCTTGATAAACAACTTCCCAGTAGAGGACGCTGATTTCCCAAGGCCTTGCAGAAGCCCCTTCCTGGGAGTTAGATGACCTGTGGAAATGAAGGTTTTGGTTTATGACTTGTCCTCTAGTGCCAGAGCTCGAAGGTGTGTTGACTCACACTGGAGTAACATGTCTGGAACAGCTGCCTGAGATGTCATTCTCTCTAATGCAGAGACACAACAGTCCAAACTGGTGCTTAGAGTGAAAGAGGCTGGCAGCAGGGCCTGGCAGCTGTGGTAAAGCTCACCTCTGCCACGAGTCCCTCCCCTCACTGGTGCCACCTGATGATGTTGTTACATTGTAGACCTTATAGCCCACTTAAAAGTCCCTGCTCCACAGTACGCTTTTGCTCATGCAGATGCTCCACTCTCTAAGGAAGGTCGCAAAAGGCAAGACAGCTCCACAAAGTAATGTCTGCACTCTCTCCTGATAAGAGGCTCACCGTAGCATTTTTCTCCTCTTGGAAACCTGAAATTCAACATATGTCCTGATTTACCCATCTATAAGTACTGTACATCATTGCTTTAGCCAAAATTCTATATATTTGGGTGCATTCTGTGTGTTTATATGAAATCAATGACACTTCCCCAGTCTCATCGTAAACAGAATGCTGTTTATAACAGAGAACAGCATCTGTGGATAGCACACACAAGCACTTCAGGCTCCTTTCTTTTTCTCAGGGAAACTAGGAATGTGGCTTTGCTCTGTTTTATCATGTGTTTACATCATGATTAATTTAAACTCCTTTCTCTCTTGCTTAGGCCTGACACAAGCAACTGCCTTTCTGTCACATTGATTTTTCTGTCCTTATGGATTCAAAGCTGTGGCTGAGTCCTAACAGGGTGAGTTCTCTGACAAGGAACTTTTGCAATCTAATTTACAGCCAGAGTCCAGCTTGTCAGTGAGAGCCAGAGGCGAGCTGAGCTGTTGCAACTGGCTGGTTAAGTATGCATTTAATAGTGTTTACCCAGGCAAGCTTGTGATTTCTTCACCCTCTCCAACAAATATGTGATTTCTAATGCCTATCTTCTCTAATCTAGGTGTTTGAAAAATGTTTCCAACATGTGTGGGCTAGAACGCATTTTGTTTTTCTGCAAGGATGGCCATTTAGCAAGGGTAGTCTCAGAGGGACTATCCAAAACTGCTTGCCATTTTTCTAAATCATAGTTCTCTGAGTCACCATGTCTTAATCCTGAAGGAAAACAAGGTAATCTTTTCAAATAAGCATCCTCAAGGGTGTTTAGAGGAAACTCAATTGCTAGCAAGTAGAGCCCTTTCAGTGCTCGAGCATAAATTATACTGAGATAGCACCATGACAGCAAGTGGGAGTGTTGATAAGCATTCAGGTTGGTCAAATGATTCGTAATAATTGAATTACAAGCAAAGATGTGTGTGTGTGTGTGTGTGTGTGTGTGTGTGTGTGTGTGAAAAGTCACTCAGGATCTTGCTCCTGAAAATATTTTGTAGATAATGAGGCACAGAAGGGTTAAAAACTTGCAAGAAGAAAACTGGTAAGAGCTCTTAGAAGTACGATGGGGTTGTGTCCTAAAACGCCTACTGCAGACTGTAACAAACTGAAGTCAAGAGTACGCTTGAACTTACCTATCCTACAGAATATCACAGGAGAATCATAAAAAGCACTGCAGAGTATGTTTCCTGCCCTGGTTGTGTGGAGGAGGAGCTGTGGCTCACTGCTATGCCCGGCCTTAAGAGAGAGTATCATGCTTTCTACCCATAGTTCCAGAAAAGTTGGAAACTCAACATCTGAAGTGTGGTCTCTCCTGACTATGTCAGAAGTTGAAAAGCCTAACTCTACCCATTGTAAATCAGAAATTGTCTGTCTTCGAACCTAAGCCCATCAGGTCATGGGCCAAGATGCTTCCAGTGAAATAAATACGAAGAAACAATGAATGTGATTATGAAGTAACATGGAGGAGTTGAAGTAAGTGCACTTGAATGAGTGGCTTAAGAATGCATTATGTCTACTCTTAAGGGCCTGACATGCAGTCTAAAAGAACTTGCAAAATATGGGCTGAGTGAAGAATTACTTGAAGCACATTATTAATGTAAAGCAAAACAGACCACACAGGTTGGCACTCAGACTACCAACATTATTTTGTATGTGAAGAAGAAACACATCTTTGCCTCTCTCTTTGTCTTTCTGCTCTGTAGGCTCTTGTTGGACAAATGCCTTTTTTATTTAAGTCAAAAGTTCCAGAACTTAGTGTTGGTGCTGGTCTGCATGAGGTCAGAAATGATTGCAGGGAGAATTTTATTTATTGCAGGGGGTACGACATTAGCTCCCACTATTTTTGAACTTTCTTCTTTCTTTCTTTCTTTCTTTCTTTCTTTCTTTCTTTCTTTCTTTCTTTCTTTCTTTCTTTCTTTCTCTTTCTTTCTTTCTTTCTTTCTTTTTCTTTTTTTCTTCCTTCTTCTTCTTTCCTTCCTTCCTTCCTTCTTTCTTATTGTTTAAGGTGTGCACACATTGAAAACTTTTTTTTAAAAATATGCCTTTCCCATACAAGACAAATAAATAGTTACATTTAAAAAAAACCTTATAATAGGGCTCTCTAGTAGTAACCGATCATAAACCATGGGAAATCTTAAACTTTCTGTTGACTACAAAGATAAAAGAATATATGAGATAAATTTTTAATAATATATTTCACTTACTGTATCTAAAAATGGAGTTGGGGAGATAGTTCAGCATCTAAGCACCTGCTTGGCAAGTGCAAGGACCTGATTTTAATCTCTGGTGCTGCGCGCCATGCCAGCTCAGATGGCCACTCCACTAGGTGTGGTGGTGCCTGCCTTTAATCTCAGCACTGGGGTACCTGAGCCAGAAGGGTCACCAAGAGTGTGAACTGTGTAATGAGACCTGGTGTCACATAAATAAATAAATAAATAAATAAATAAATAAATAAGAAATATATCTAAAAGAGTGTTATTTCTATATAAATACAAAAATATTGATAATATTTTTATTCATTTTTATACTTTTTTTGGAGACAAGGCCTTTCTAAGTAGTTCAGGATGGCGTTTCACTACGTGGTGCAAACTGACCTTGCACGCACAGCAGCGCTGCCCCAGCCTCCATGCCCTGGGACTGTGGCATGTGGCAGCACGTCTGGCTGCTGCCCATCTTAACTGAGACCTGCACTCACAAGTAAATTAGCACAGACCCAGTGCTTAGCTCGCCACCTTTGGGCACTGCGCGGCTCTTAAGTTCATATGGAGACACGGGGGTGTCCTCTCCGCCTGCCACTTGATTTCTGCTGCTACGAGGGGTCCCTCCTGCTGAAGCTTTGGAAGAACCCTGTCCCTGGGGTGTACATGCAAACTGGGGTGGCCAGCCATCCCAGTTTGGGACAGAAAAGTTTCCTGGGACACAGGATTTGTGATGTTAAACCTAGGACAGTCCTGAAGTTCAGGGTGCCTAATAATCCCACGTGTAACTCATGCTTTTTCCACCACTATATCCTGACTCCTTGGTTACTGTGGTTGGTGCACCCAGTGTACAAAGTGGCTGTAAATCACAAGCATTTTGGGAAGTACTAGGGAAAGGAACTTGACTTTCTGAGATGTTTGATATGAAGAACTTCAGCTGGGCTATGTGTCACGAGGGAAGAGTCTGGATGAAAATTCTGTCTACTTTGGAGGAAAACACAGCCAAGAAAACACAATTTTTTTTTTTTTTTTTTTTTTTTTTGGTGTCAGGGATTGAACTCAGGACTCTGTACTTGCCAGACAAGCACTCATCCTACTGAGCTATCTCCCTGGCCCCAAAACATGGAATTTTGATAATGCTTTTTGAGTGAGTCTTGTACCCAGAATTGCCTAAACCTACACTAGTCTCTTGACTTTTCAGTGTCAATAAATCCTTTATAGCTCTGTTGTGCTTTAAAAAATCATTTAGAGTAAGTGTCATTCACTAAAAAGTAGGATATTTCTCACTAATAAAATAAGCGAAAAGGAAAGGAACCCAAATAGTCTAGTTGGAATTCTTCAGGCTTATAAGAAAAATAATCAGAGATTGTCTTTTAAATAACCTCCTCGAGCTACCAAGACACCTGTGGGTGTGGGTGTTAGTGTGCGTGTGTGTACCTCTAATGCTGCCTGGGAGCAGAAAGTGTGTTTGTGTGGAGTGGTAGAAGGCAGGAAAGTAGCTGTGCATTGGCCAGAATCTAGAGTTTGTTAGTGTGCTGAAGGTAGGAAGCAGTGAAGACCTTGGGTCTCTCTTCTGTCTCTTCCTCCTGTGCTCGTGGGCCTTCATGCTCTGCTGCTATAAATGCTGCATTTTGCTTGACGCTAATGAGAAGCCCTTCACCTCATTTTAAGCTTCAGATCATCTATAGTTCAGGAGGCTCCAACTTGTGGGCCAGGGCCCTTGAGGGTTTGCAGAGTTGCAAAATCAAGCACCTGAACTGTGCATCTCTTTATCTTTTCTTAGTGCAATCATCAGCATGACATTTTCAGAGTGCTATAGGAGAAGGGTAAGACCAGGCAGATTTTATTGAGCTGCTACTGTGTGAGTTGTAAAGGGCTTGCTGTGGAGCACTTACGGTATATTAACATGTATATTGGCTTTGCAGTGATCTTATAAGGCTGGCATCCTTCTCCTCATTGTCTTGAGATGGAGAAATCTGATTATCACTCTTTCCTTATCCGTTTAGCAAAATTGATTTTAATCTATTTTGTACTCAATGTTTTTATTGCTAGCAGAAAAAAAAAGCAGGCTTGCAAGCATGCATTTATCATACTGTGTGTGAGTGTGGAAAGCAAAGCCATGCCACAGTCAGGGGGGGCCCAGCCCATGGAGGACGGCGCCACGTCCTCAAAAAGCTCCCTGGCAACAGAAGTTTGAGCCGAACTGGACAGTCAACTTTATCCGCTCTACTGAAAATTTACTTACTTTCCTTGGAGGATCTGCTATCATTATTTTACAGCGACAAGTTCTGGTTTACTCTTCTGATGCTGCTATAAGTGGCAGAATTCTGATTTGTGAAACTAAATGGTTGAATTCTGTCTCAGTTACTTTTCTCTCATTGCTGGGACAAAGTACCCCACACCTGAAATGAAGGAAGGAAAGGCTTATTTAGTTCACAGTTTGTGGAGGTTTCAGCCCATACTCAGCTGGCTCCAAGGCAGAGTGACACATAGCAAAGAGGAGCCATTCATGGTGGCAGGAAACAGCAAGAACAGCAAGAACAAATGGGAGGAGTAGTGGCAACAATGGTAACAGAGAGCAGGTCTCTCTCCCTGATGCTGCATTCAGGCTATTCGCCCCAGGCTGGTTGGAGTGACCACACCCATAATCCCAGCAGCACTCACACCCATAATCCCAGTGGATCATGAACTAATCACAAACTCTGTCCCACAACTGCATGAGGCTATAGGAGATACAACCAAGACAAACCATAATAGATTCTTAACTTGGGATTCATTATTCATGATGTTATTAAGTAAAGTCTGCTATACACTTGGGGCTAATGTTTTCTTATTGATCAAGCAAAGCAGCTCATAGGATTAATCTACAACAGCATCTGTTTCAGTCTTCAGACATAGGAAGCCTGCATATTGGGCTTCTTTGTTTACCTGTGTTGTCCTTCTATAAGAGAAACTGAAGTTCAGAAGGAAGAAATCACAGTGAGATGTTAAGGGAAGTAACAAAGGGAAATCTCCATCTCATTTTCATTTTTATCAACGGAGAAATATCGCTGCACTTTAACTCTGAGGTCTTACACTCAGGTCTGTCCATGTCAGAGAGTGATGACTGGCAAAATCAGGATGGTGATTTCAGCAGCAGTTCTCCTGAATGCGTTAATCTAAGCATTATTAGATTCACTATCGAGTAGTGGGATCCACCAACTGTTTAACATTCATAAAAGCTCCTTACACAGAAGCTAAATAAAATAAAACAAACATAAAAATCCAATAATTTTATATGGATGTATTCTGGAGACATATGACATTCTTAATTTTAGAATCTGGTTTTTCCCAAAGCACCAGCTTTCTTGTATTTAATCTTTCTGTGTCTGGGGAATGCATTTATGCATGTATAGAATTATAAAATGAAGGGATTACCATCTGTTGGTTTCTACAATTATACAAAAAAATGAGACAGTGGAGAGGGATAACTCTATTGACTTTTTCTGGTCAACTTAAACTTCAGACAGTAAATTTTTGTTTGTTTGTTTGTTTTTTAGGGAAAGGTGTTTAGGATCTTACTAGTAAATCAGACTTATAGTGATCCTCCTGTTTACAGCCTCCTAAGAGCTGGGATTACTGGCACAAGCCACCACACCCAGTCATAATTGCCATCTCAGTGGGACCCAGGGGTGAGGCCAGCCCTGCAGGCCAGAGGATGAAAAGCCCTGGCCCTTGTGCCTGCTTGCAGGCACTTTAATCTGCTGAGCTATTTAGATGGCCCTTAGACACTAAATTTTTGATGTCAAAAAAACTTGATGATATTATTATTATTTTCTTTACTAAACTGAGAATCCTTCATCATGTTTTATGAACAAATATGGCAATTGATGCATATTGCATATTGTTCTGCATTGGCCTTGAGATCCACAGAAAAACATCTTCTCTTCATCATGGGTTGAAAGTGCTATTCTGCTTCTCCATGGCTGAACGCGTGCTGCCCTTGGCCACTTCGCCACTCAGTAGGGCGTCCTAGCTACAGGGCATCTCTCTTTAAATGCTTTCTGTGCATCAGCAGCATCCTAATGGGGAAATGGCCGAAGAGGCTTCTCCTCCAGAGGGATTAATGGGCTTGACTTATAAACCTGGGAAAATAGCATTCGCAGTCTTCAGACCCTACCTCTCTTCACCAGTTTCTTTTCTTTCACTTCCAGAAGCATACCTTATGTGGCAGCCAAACTGCACTGAAGCCAGCCTGCCCTTTCCCACCCTTGTGGCCCATGAGTGGGTGTCCCTTTATGGACAGCTCCATTGCTCTGTCAGTAGCACCTAAGGACAGGAGGTAGCTCTATTTCAAATACACTTTCCTTTTAATTGGATACAATTTTCTTATGCCAGGTATACAGGCAAACTCACATGAAAAAAACCAAAAACTTTGGAGTCTAAATGACCTCATTCTGTAGGGGAGCTCTACTGCTTAATAAGGATGTAGCTTTGGAAAAGTTCCACAGCATTTTGTACTTCCATGTCCACATCTGCAGAATGAAGGTAACAATATTGTAAAATGATTTATTTTTTTTAATTGAAGAACAAGTAGCAATGAGACAGTTCCAAATCAAATCAGTAGGACAGATTCGATAATTTATACATTGCACATTGTTTTTGTATTGACCTTCTGTTGCACAAGGTTGTAAATGATTAAGATTTTTGTTGAGGTATTTTCCACAAATGGGCCAGAGTCATACCTGGTACTTAATGGCTGCTTCATCATTCCTCCTGGGAATACTTCTATTACTAAGTGACAGTAAAGAACAGACATAACTCATTCACAAAGACATCCTTGAAGTCTCGTATAGAGCTTTGTATCAAGAAGTTGTTCAGGCATATTGGCTACAGCAGGGCATTACTCTAAAAATGCAAATGGCAATAGTTCAGGGATGAGCCCATTTCAACAGGGTGAAAAGTCTGTTGGGTACAAAAACCAGTCTCTTCGAGGCTTGTGCTAGTTTCTAGTTTCTAAGAGGTGGGATGATTTCAGAAAGAAAATAGCAGTCTCCATGTGCAGGCTTGTGTGATTTAGGGCCGTACTGTGACCTCCCCTGGGGGTCACTCACAAGATGAATTAGGAAAAGAGAGACCAAAGATGGGCCAGCTGCTCCCAGATCCTTAGACCTTCTAAACAAAAGGGAGATACTCCATCTTCACTGATTAATCTTTGATGATTTATTCGTTGGACATCATTTAAAAGGAACATTTTAAAGTAAATTAATTGAACTCCCATGACCTTTTACCCTACTAATATCATCAAAAGAAACTAGATCTTGAATTTTTACAAATTACTGGGTTTTTTTTTTTTTTTTTGGTGATTTATAAACTACAAAGAATGTCAGTTGATTATTATTCTCATGGGATCTTGAATAAAAACCCTAGCTTCCTCAGCAGTAAGTTGAAACTCCTAAGTTTTCAACATGTCACTTATAGCATGTTAAGATATCATAGACATGAATAAAGGATATGAATATAATCAAAGGGACACAAACATGGAGTAGTGTTGGTTATCTTCAAAATAGCCATTTCCTTATCTACAGCACTGACCCCAGTGGTAGTTCTAAGTTTATCTTTGTTTTAACATATCTTAGGCAGATTTTAACTGCTATTTTTTCAAAAATGCAATTGATGGTGTTTAAATTTAGTTTAGTGGTTGGAATAAGTAGTGTAATTTTTTTTTTTTTTTGTATTTGGGAAGAGTCTACCGGGTGTTCAGGGTCTCATTACTAGATCGGAGTCATAGTTATCTGCCTGTTTACAGCCTCCCAAGAGCTAGGATCACCGGTCCACACCACCATGCCCAGTCTCAATTGCTGTCTCAGAGCCTCAAGGGGTGGGGCTAGCACTGTAGGCCTGGGGATTGAACCCCTGGCCTCTGAACCTGCTTGCAGGAGCTTAACCCACTAAGCTATTTGGCTGGCCCAGATTGTAAAATTAATAGTTTGGTAGAAAATAAAATGCAAAATATCTGGCTGCATTGTATAGAAAAGATGAATTTTATTAATGAATTTTTCCCTTGTGTTTTACATCTGCACATAAGTGTTTTTGTGTGTTCTGTTAGAGTATACAGCACACGTTTCAACGTGGTCACAAAAACTTCTAAATTTCTGTGGTCTTGTATTGTTTTGTTCAAAAATTCCCTGATGATGCTGCTGAAGCTTGAGCCATGATGATCCATCCAGAAAATCTGACAGGGAAGGCTGAGGCAGGTGTAAGGGGATGTGCTCCTACTAAGTGCTACTCTAAGTGATGCACAGTGGGGCTGCATGTGCCTGCTCCCTGGAAGAGCAGTACCACCATGTAATGATGAAAGGAAATCACGGGGTCTATGCTGAGCAGAACAGAGTGAGAAGTGGGGAGGGACCTGGGTCCTGGTCCTGAAGTTAAGCTGTGGTGCTAACTGCTTCTAGATCCACCTCTATCTTTGGGGCTTGCTTTATGATATAAAAGAATTTGCTAGTTTGTTTGTTACCCAAAACCAGAGCATCTTAAGGTGAAAAGAAAGCTTATTTCACAGAAAGCAATTGAGTCAATCCTTGTATGTAGGTGTGATAAAAGGAATGCTGATACTCTGGATAGGAGGATGAATTCCAGGCCCATTACTGACTCCAAGACAGTATAGCTTTACAGTTCTGAGCACAGGTGCAGGGGCAGACAGTCTGAGCTTGTAGTTCTGTATGCTACTTGGTAGCTGAGTTCCCCTGAGAAAATATTCCTATGAAGCACTATGCTTCAGATTTATTGGTTTGATGTCATTGCCTGGGATGGATTCAAAGATGGAGAAATTGGAGGCAAGGAAGCTGGTTGGAAGACTGCCCTGGCAGAGCATGCCAGGACTGTTTGTAGTGTGAAGATAGTTAGGGAACAAATAATGCAGGACAGGCGGACTGGACACGGGTTGCTGGTCTGAGAAAGGAATCCACTTGATGTTATGGTTTCAATGCTAGAAGTCTGAACAGAAGAAGAAATGATACTCATAGTGGAGTGGGGATAAGGAGAGGAATGCAACTTTCTTAGATATTCTTCAGGGAAGGAACTGTACTTGGCTTAGTTTCTATAAGCCAGCTACACTTCCACTTTATCTGGCAAGCCAAAGACCAGAGAAATTAAGGAGTTTCCAGTGGCTAGGGCTATAGCAAGTGACAGAGCCAAAATTTAATCCAAGGTATTCTTCCTTCAAATTTCTCCTCTATCTAATGCTGCCTCTTAAAAGATAAACATAACCAAGATAAGACATAGAGAAAGCATGAGGAACTGACAAGTTTCTGTGAGAAGACAGGCTGGGTGTAGTAATTAGTTTTCTCGTTGCTGTAAGAAAATACCTGACACCAACAACTTAAAAGAGAAGAGATTTATTTGGCTCATGGTTTCAGCAGATTAAGTTCATGGTTGACTGGCTCCAACATCATGACCTGGGAGAGAAAGGCTGTTTAATTTATGACAGCCAGGGAGGAGGAAACAGAGGGCCACAGAGGAAGGGGCCAGCAAGTGAAGGTATAGTACCCTGTCTCATACATCTGTGATTCACCTAGACAATGGAAGTGGGAGTGTGCTATCCTAATCCCTGGGTGGCTCCTGAACCCATCAAGTTGGACATTATGTGTAACTATCACTGGTTGGATTCCAGATACGTAACACAAATGGGTGCAGAGGACTGAGTTTAGGGACAGTGCCTTTCAGAGTGATGGACTTTTTAGATGAAGGAAGAATGGGATGTGAATGCAAAGACATGCACTAGAGGGGACAGGAGAAGTCTGCTGAATAGTGAGCGGGCGGGACAATACAGGGAAGCCAAGGGGCGATGTGCAGCAAGAGCCGGGGGTCGGGGGTTCCTGCTGCACAAATGGGTGAAGGAGGACCCCAGGCAAGGACACGAGCAAGCAAATGGACAAACAGAAAAAATCAAATGAGTGAACAAATTTTTAAAAAATGGATTTCTAATATTCAGGTGAGCAACTCTAAATGTTTGGCAAACAGGAGTGCTAGTTTGTAGGATATAAAGTAATTGAAACAACTGTGGACTGCTGATATCAGCAAAATTTGTGTTGAATGACAAGTCAAGAGTGACAAGAAAATGACCAGGGGTATAGCTCAGTGGTACAGTGTCTGCCTGGCAAGGACAAAGTCCTGAATTTGATTACTGGTACAAAATTTAAAAACAAGTGAGAAGAAATGAAAGATCTTTTCCTGTTCGAAGCAAAAAGAACAGAAGATAACTTGAAGATGCTTTAGAAAAGGAGGGTAAGAGGAGAGAGAAGAAGAGAGAAAGGGAAATAGAAAGAAAGGCAAGAGGGGCAAAAAGGAAGGCAGGACAGGGAGATAGCATTGTGGTGAGCTCCCACAGGAGCAGGGAGGGTTCGTTCCTGTGGAAGAAGGATCCTGTGTCCTTCCGTCCAGAGCAGGAAAGGATTAGACAGGCTTCAGCAATGACTACAGGATGTGTGAAATGCTTTGTTGTCCAGGAGAGGTGAGTGAAGGGGTTAGAAGAAGTTATGGGCTCTAACTGACTCCTTTATTATGAATAATGTGAATTTCACAATATTTGTTGTAATACATAATGACAGTGACAAATGAGCATCTATTCCTTTTTTATTTTTATGCTGAGAATCGAAGAGTGCCTATTACTTTATTATGTGGAGAGTTCAAAAAGAGGAGAGGAGAAAATGGAGTGTGGTAGGAGGTGGCGAGGCTTGGAAGCAGCAGCAAGGGAGAATGGTACAGTTGAAACAGAGCCCCAGGTGTGCTGAGTCCTTCTCTCACAGGAAGTTCTGAGTAGCGCTGGTAGTGAAAACTGCAGCACTCTCCTCGTGGGTCCACTACGGAGTTGGGAAGGACTGTCCTTTTAATGCAAGTATCTTAGTTTCTCTCACCTATGTAGTAGGAACCAGTGGTTGTGGTTCATTATAATTGTGTGGCAGAAATTTAATAAGATAGTATATGATGTGGCCGAGGAGGTGGCTCAGTAGATTAAGCACTTGCCTGGAAAGGACAAGAGCCTGAGTTCAATCCCTGGTTCTGATAAAAAAAATAAAAAATAAAAATTTGTGATGTAACGATGATGAGGATAGAGAAAAACATAGTAATAGGTACAAAAGGAAGCCAGGCAGGAGTTTGATGTCCACAACCTCTGCCTGATCTTTTTTTTTTTTTCTTTTTAAAGAGAGTACAAATTTGAATTAAAACAGAAAGATTAAAAATGATACAGAATTTCACTTAACAAAGTATTATAAATTTCACAGGATTTGTTATAATGCATGGTGACAGTGACAAATGAACAAAAGGAGTTGTTGATCCAGGACCAGGAGAACTGGAGGAGAAAACAGCAAAGCTGTGAACTCTGTGCAACGAGGCCAGAAATGCCAGCAACACAGGCCCACAGCGCAGTCTCGGGATGGCTCAGTCACCTTGGGCTGTTCCTTCCGGAACAGGGTAAGTCAGGCTCCACTGAACAAAGTACAACTGTGACCTGTAGGGCCTCTCAGGACTGAAACAGCCTAGACTTGTACTATGGCTACATTGCTTTCTGGATGGGGTTTGACTTTTAAAATGTACCACACTTTTCTTCTATTACCCATTCAATGTTTTTAATCAAAAATAGCATATTACCAAAAATATTTTGCTACTATCAGGCTACAAATATTTCAAGACCTGATCTGATCTCTCAGATTTTAGGATGAATAGGAATTTTGTAGACTTGTGCTTTTTACTATTCCAGGGTCTGTGTTGACTTTATTTATAAAATCTCCTTGAAGATAAGGACTATTCCAGTTGTATATTAATGTATCCATTAGCACTTAAATATTTCCCAATTAATATTTTTCATAATTTAGGAATAAGTATCATAATTAAACCAGGCTTCAGGTAAGTTTCACTAATGTAGTTAATGGTCAAATTCTTCACAATGCCTTCTCCAGTGATCATATGCAGTTCCATTCTTATCTTTCACAAGTTCCTTATTTTCTATACCTTAGCAGTTACTTGGTGCCCTTAGTATGATAGTTTCTTAATTCTCTTTCTAATTGTTTTCTTCTCCACTTATTATGAGCTCCAAGAGATCATGTGCCATACACCAATGATACTGCTCCAGTTTAGCAGAATACAATGCGGGGTAGTTAGCCAAGCTTGTTGAGCGGATACATCTACTTGGAATGGAAACAATAATAAACGTGCCACGTAGTTGTCACCTCTGGTGAAGGGAAACAGAAAGAGGCAAAATTAAAGAGATGGTGTTGAATTCAGAGTATAGATGACTTTACCTGTGTTCTGTAATAAGTCATGACCCGTCAAGCATTTCTGAGCAGAGAACTGATGATGTTTAATATGTTATTTAGAAAAATTGGTTTTGCAAAGACATCACAGACCTGAAGGTAGTAGAAAAATAGGTTTAGGAAGACTGAGAACATTATTAGATGGAGAGAGCTGGAATTTAGGGACATGCTATGGATAAGTATTGGTGTGGATTAATGATTAGGCATACTGAAGCAGATAGAACAAATGTGCCTTCTTGGTTCTAATTTATTCAAAATACGAGTTTGGAGAAGGTTTTCAAGGAATACAACATATTCTTAATCTCAACTCAGCGTTCTAAGCAGGTTACTTTAAAAAATGCACCTGCATGGTGGTTTATTTTGGGGCTCATTCTTCCGAGGATCTTTTCTTCATGTCTGGGAGAACAAAATTAAATGGCAGTTCCTGTAGTTTGTTTTCACACACTTTAACATTCCCATTGCAGAGACACATTAATTGAGATGCACTGGATTTTGGAATTCTTTTTTAATGGAGCACTGTGGACAAGAAGCCAGTTCCATCTCTTGGTGCAAAGCAGGCTCCATTTGTGGAACATAGAAATTTGGAACATACCTTGTTTCTACCCTGCACAGGCTAAATAAATTTGAACCAATCATTTTAATTCAATGCTTTTAGAGCCATACAGTGAATGTAAATCCTATTTTACAGCAAATACTTTTGAACTACAAGCAATTTTACAAACTCTAATGACCAAGATTCCCAGGTACTTTGAGTCTCTTTTTATTTTTAAATTTTTTCAGTAGTAGAGACTGATCTGAAGCCTTCTCACTGGGCAACATCCTCTGCCCTTTTTATTTAAAGACAGGGTCTCACTGAGTTATTAATTTGTCCAGGCTGGGCTCAACCTCACAGTCTTCCTGTCTCAACCTCCCAGCATCCTAGGATTGTTGCCAGTGTGCCTGCAACACCTGGCTATGCTATACCTTTTTCTTACTCAAAACAGCTGTATATTAGTATTTAAAATTTATTTTATGCAGGAATTTGTAAAAGGGGATTCATTGATATGAGGAATGAAAGAGGAAGGAAAGGAGAAACCAGACACATCCATCAGGTTTGTGTTTAGGGAGGGAATTTTGGACCAGTAGTACAGAACACGTTAGCTATACTCTTTCCTTTATATTTGAAATCACTGAGGAATTGTCAGCGCCTGCTGTCAAATATTGTAATTTGGAGGCTTTTTAGTAAGTTTGTGAGAGTACGGTGAGTGGGGGATGAGAGAATCTCACATTGCCATCACTTACAGAGGACCATATGATTTTTGTTAGGCAGCAGTTTCCACATTGTGAGGGGAAAGACTTTATGGAATCTCTCATGATGGATTGACTCAGGAAAATTCTTTATATCTATTCTAAATTTGTCTCATAAGTCAGAAGATTCAGAGATTATCTAAAGTCTCATTATGAAAAGCAAAGCAAGGGCCAGCCAGATAAGTCAGCAGATAAATGCACCTGCTTAGTCAGATGCAGAGGCTGGCCCCACTGTCCAGAGTACACTGAGACAGTAATTGAGACTGGGTGTAGTGGTGCACACCTGTAATCCCAGTGCTTGGGAGTCTGAAAACAGGAGGATCACTATGAGTCCAGTCTGTGTAGTGAGACCCTGAAGACTCTGTACTAAAAAAAAAAAAAATAGCCCAAAGACCAATTTGTGGACTCCAGTGAAAAGTGAGCCATAAACCAGTCCCTCAATTTTCTGTTTACACGGCCTATTTTCTGTTTTGCTTTGTTTGCATTTTAAAAATTTATTTGTTGGTGGTATTCTTAGTGTGTTATAAATACTTGTGAAGTGTCTGAAATTGAAAGGGTCTGGAATTGGGCTAGAAACATTTGCAAATCTTAACCTTTCCAGCCTTCTTGGTAATCCTATTGGGTAGGGGCAGTATTTGGTTAAAGGTTTGGGTTGCTTAATGAACTCAATGCTAGGAACCTGCAAGTAGCTTTATGGTGGCTTTCCCCATGTGGCAAGTGCACCCTTTTCTATAAGATGTGCTGCTCAAGTGGTGAGAAAGGAACTCACCCCAGGAATTCCTGCTATCTAGGTTTCCTTACACATATCAGCATTGATATGTCTATGTTTATATCTATATCTGTCTGTGTCTATGTCTATATCAATTAAACACATCAAGTTTTTTATATGTGAAAAGCAGAATTTTTTAATTAAATATTCAAGTTAAATTGTAACAACAAGAACAATGTGCACACAAGTTTTATTGAGATGAGATAATTTTCTTTAAATTTGATGTTCTTGGTTGTTAGAATTTCTTTTTCTATTCTAGAAAATAGATGAGCATGTCTATATTTATTCTGGCAACAGATGTTTGACTTTCCTGACACTTGTAGTCAATTCCCAGGAAGGAAATAACTTCACAGCATCAAAAACTACACTGATACTCTTTAATGGAATGCAGAAAGAGTTGAAAAGCTAAAACTGAGTGAGTCTATATATGTCATTAGTGTTGATACTGAAAATGAATTTTCAGATTAGCGTATAACTGAAGAAGCAGATAATTTTGAATGCAGCCAAGATCTTCAGTAGTAAAGTCTTCTGTGATGCTCACTGGGAAGATGTTATAGATGCAGAAATTGTCACCTGCACTGTTATTATAACCCTACATAGCTGACATTGTATGCTAATTATCTTTTGAAGCTGTTTTATTAATATTAATTCTTTTTAGTCTTGTTGCAATTCAGGACATTAAAAATTGCTAATTTGTGTTAACCTTGGGATCAAAAAAGAAAGCCTACTGACAATTTCTAAAGAAAAAACTCTCCAACAGAAATGTATTTTCCACGCTTTAAAGACATTTATTTCATATTTATTTCCAAACATATCCTTTCATATAAACTATCATCTGACATGAGAAAGTTAGTCATATTAGAGCAAAACAGAAACCATGCTAGATTTCATAATGCGAGATAGCCATGTATTTATGAATGACTGCATTAAATTTGAATTTCAGAAAACTGTGTCAAAAGCAATGACAGAATCTTGTTCAATGTCAGGCAATCCAGTGGCGCTGAAGTTGGCTCTTTGGAATAGGTTTACGTGATTAGTTAATGCCATTTGAGGTTTATCTGACTGGTGTTCTGAAAAATAGCCTGGCTTTTTCTACCAAGAAAAAACACATTCCAGGTAGGTACTACTTTGTGTGAAACTGAACCCTGACATTTTGTTTCTTTTCTATCTTGTAGACATAGACTTTTGAATGGTGACATTTCAAGATAAAGTGATAGCTTCCAGAAAGAACCATGTGCCAGATGAAAAAATTCATCTTGGCCAAAAAGAAGGAAGCAGCAATCTAAGGTAGGGACTTAGAACTTAAGGCATGTGGCTTTTAAAGTAAAAAAATGTTAGTCACTAACGAAAAAAGAAAAAGACATTTCATTAGTTACAGAAGAATTCCCATTAAAATGTTAGGTTCGGAATAGCACTACATATTTATAGAAAATGTTACCAGACATCTTTTCCTTAGTTTCTTATTAACAGTTCTTGTGTGATTTTACTAACCAGCTGCTGAATTGCAAGCCATGGCAACTGGACCCTAATAAAAGAAAACAGTGGAATATGTTAATAAACAAAAATTGTTCCATAATTCTCTGATAATTGAAGAGTTTAAAATATCTAAGTATTGCACACAAACCAAATTGTCCAGACTGGTGCTGGAAGGTTTGCAGGCTGTGGACCGCCCTCAGGTGGCACTTTACCATTTTCTGATAGACACTGCGTATGAGTGTAGTAGCAGAGAATGTGGAAGCAAATACAGGAGTTGGATGGTTTTTAATTCAATGATACCATGTTTTTTCATATTACTATATGTTTGGGTCAATTACTGAGTTTTATCCAAAATGGACCAAGTTAAAGATCAGACTTTTCTCTTTTGAAAACGATTGTGGAATACTGCAGTTCAAGAGAAACTGGCATAGCAGGAGTCAATGTAATTCAGGCTGACTTTCAGACAAACTGTAAAAGCTGTTTGAAATAAACAAAAAGCATGCTTTATTGCACCATTTTCTTCCTTCTCCTCCTCCCTCCTTACCGTCATCTCTGTCTTTCTCCCTGTCTCAACGTCTCCCCACTTCCTACTTTGTCTTCTCTATTTCCTGTTTCTCCAGGGAACTGAGAACAGCAAGACAAGACCCAGTTTTTAACCCTGGAAAATAAACACATTATTTACCACAGCAAAGAATTTCTGTGCAAATGGAAAGCACATCTCCTGGTCCTGGGAAGTCCCTAAGTGTGTATGCAAGGAGGAAAATCACTCCTCAGCGATCCAGGTGCCCCTGGAAGCAGGCTCCTCTGGAGAGCTCAACTCCTGTGAAAGCGCATGCGGTTCCATGGATAATATTTGGGACTAAACTCTGTTTTTCTTAAGCCCTTCAGGGAGCGGGACATGGATATAATCTCAGCCATTCATCAATTTAGAACGTGATGTGGGGTATTTAACTCAGAATAAGCAAAAGTTAACAGTATTTGCCATTTAAAAATTGCAAAACATATTTGTATGCTTCAAGTTATGCGTACTGGCATTGCATGCTAGATTTTTGTTGTTTAGAAAAAGAATGATTACTGGCATTTCTTACTGGAGTTCTGAGCTTATGCGCATGTGATTACTGCCTTACTAGTTTCACGATGTGAGAGAAGGCGCGTCACTATTACATTTGATATTTTTGCAAGATAGAAACAACCTCAGTCTGGGACTAATGGATAATAGTGAACGCAAAATAAATAGAAAGTGAAACTGTGTTGAAAGAGGGCTGAACCCAGGATGGACACATGATCCAGTGTTGAATGACAAATGACAACAATGTTGTGCCATTTTTCAGTGCTGGCAGCAGGGAGAGGGACACAAGAGGCCAGGTGAGAGTTATTAAAGGACCAGACAGCTGTGGGCGGCACAAGGCAAGAGGGAGACTGCCCTGAAACTTCTTTTATCTCTACATTAAAAATAAATAATAAGCCTGAAGAGTTGTTTTTAAAAGATAAAGACTATAAACTCAACCTTAAAATAGTATCTTCAACTATTTTGCTTTAATGAAAAAGAATAAAGATGCTTAATATTCAAGGAAAGAGGAACATTTTAGAAAATGGTACAGAAAAACAGCTATTTCAGAGGTGGAAAGCAAAACAAAACGAATTCTTTTCTTGATATGCTCCATCCACTTCTAGAATAAAAACAAAAATAAGGGTGAGAACTTGTAGTAGGTCAGCGGCAGAATGAAAATGAGGGCCTCTTTAATTCATAACGTGAGCAGGTGTCAGTACATGTGGAAGAAAACCATGCCTAGGCTCATCTAAGTGTGCAGAACCTTGGGTTACATAAAGCTGAGGAGACTCGGCTACTTCAGGATGCCTCTGAGCCTTCAATGCCGGCATCAAGCATGAGCCTTAAGAGGGGACAGGGCTCCAAAAATGCTTCACAGCAGGGACCACTTTGTGATGAGCTCATAGGGCAAACCTTTTTTTTGGGCACAGCTTTTGAAAACCTATGCATGTACTGATCATATAAGAAATACAGTTAGTGTTCTTTATTTTCAAAGAACTGAAATGCGGTTAAATTATGTTTCTCTCCTTGGTCCAACATGGAGTGAGGCACTTGATGCATGTACCCTCCTTTAACGTATTACTCTTTCCCTATAGTGATCCTTCCATGCCATCTCCCCATCTCCAATTTGTAGATCAGAAACATTAAGGTCTAAGAGTTAAGTATAGTGTCCTGGCACACTGGTAAGACTTAGGATGTGATTCTTTTATTGTTTTTTTCTTTGTTTGGTGGTACCAGGGTTTGAACTCAGGACCTTGCACTTGCCAGGCAAGCCCTTATTCCACTGAGCTATCTCTTTAGCCCAGGACATGATTAAAGTGATTCACAGCTCTTTAAAAGCTTATATTTCGGAAAACATGAACTTTAATCAAAACAAGTAAAATAAGAAGGATTTCACCTCATTTTGAAGACGATGAATAATGAAAGTCATAGTTACATGTCCAACTTTGGGGATGGAATGCAGAGATGACCTCTTTCTCAGAATTTAAGATTTGGTAGGCAAAACTAATCCAGGAAAAGGACGTTTCCATGCAGTGTGGTGTGTGATTAAGGGCAACACTCCATCTTGCTGCTTTTGTCCGCGATGTTTCCTTTTCTTGAAGTGCAGTGAACTGGAATTCTCGTGTCGACCCTTGCACATAGATCACAAGCTTCAGGACTGCATTCCAGTGTGTGTTGCTTGTGAGATACTTCCTGCACACCCCAACTTCCTTCCTCATTCAGGGTTAATAGCTGTCCACACTGCGTTCCCACAGTTCCTTGGTATTTTTCCATCAGTGCCTTTATTTTCAACGTCTGATTTGTGTTGTGAGTTTTGTATCTTACCCCAGGACTGGGAACTTCCTGAAGGATGACCTTGCTTTAAATGTTCTTTTTGTCACTCTGCTGAACAGAGCAGCCCGTCACTACCTACTTTTGTAGTTTGGTTGATGGCTTGGTTATTCGTGAAGTTAAATAAATCTGCATAAATGTATCTATTATTTTTAAAATCATTAGTAATTTGAAGTGTAGTGATGAGAAAATGCTTAACTGTAAGAAAAGAAAAGATAGAGTAAGTTTAGCGTGGTGACTCATGCTTTGTAATCTCAGCACTCTGGGAAGTTGAGATAGGAGGACTGCATGTTTGAGCCCAGCCTAAGGAAGGTGCCAATTGAAATCCTGCCTCAGTATTAATAAAAATTTAAAAACAGCTGAGGATGTAGCTCAGTGATAAGGCCTCACTTCAGTTCTCCCCAGAACTGAAAAGATTAAAAAAGGGAGAATGTACTCCTAGCACTCTTGTTTTACATTAATTTTATTTTTATTAGTTTTTTTATTACCTGGTATTTTCTCATTAAATTAAAAGATATTAAGTCAGAGGAATTAAGCATGGATTATCTAGATCCTCAGGGAGCCCACAAAGTCTTCCCATGAAGACTAGGAGGAGTCCCCTGAGTCTGTTGGCACCAGGCCTTTTTGAGATCTGGACTTATTGAAAGGCTCAGGGGCTTCCCAGTGAGGCCTGGAAAAAAAATATGAGTTTAATCAGTATCAATTAAATCAAATACAATATAAAAACAATACAAATACTTTTGTCAAATCTTGTGTAACATGGTAAGATACTTGGATACATAAAAAGTTCTTCATTAACTGTTTGCTATTTGAGATTAGTTGTTTAAGTTAAAAGTAAATGAAATCAGTTAGAGAATTATAACCATAACACTTGTGGTTTTTGAACATTTTGAGTGACTGGAAAGCCTAGTTACTTTTCATAAATTATCAAGTACACCTAGTTTTGAACTGTACATATATTGCCTCATATATTTTAGCCTTTAAAAAGTGGAGATAGAAACAATTACACGTCTCAGATTATGTACTGCAGCAAATGCATAACCAGTTTTCTTTTACAGAAAACATTTAGATGATGGAAAGTTCTGACCACTGCTCTACAATCATTTTGGATTATTTTAGGCAGATTTTAAATCTAGATACTTCTGCTAATAGTTACTCTAAAGAGGATTATCACTACTTTTTTTTTTTCCATTTATGACAAGCCCCGCAGTGTCACAGTCTCAGAACTACTTTGTTCTGACCACAGAGCATGGGCCTCATTGTTTTCAATAAAACTTCATTTACAGGGCTCGGGAGATTATCTTGGAGGTCTAAGTGCCTGCCTGGCATGCACAAGGACCTGGGGGTAACAAACTGGGTGTGGTGGCACACACCTGCAATTCCAGCGTTGGAGAGGCTGAGGCAGGAGGATCATTATGGATCTGAGCTGCATAGAGAGACCCTGTATCAAATAAATAAATAAATAATAAAGAACTTTATTTAAAAAAGCATCAGGTGAGACTGATTTAAAGCTGCTACATCTCAAGATTATCTTAAGGAAAAGGCTATAAAAGGAAGGGACTTCTGTCCTTTGTGCCTGGCACAAGAAACCCCTTCTAAGAAATGCTTGCAGCTGCCTATGGTGAGACTCCTTGAGTCCCGGCACTCAGCAGGCTGAAGTAGGAGGGTCATTGCAAGTAGAAGACCAGCCTGGGCCACAAAGTGAGTTCAAGGTCAGCCTGAACTGCATGAGACTCTATCTCAAAAAGGCTAAATAAATAAATAAGAAATGCTTGCTGCACAATCATGCTGAGATGTAGAGATCTGAACTTCCTCCTCCCTTGGAGAGACTTTTCCTTCCTTAATCTGTCCTAGTTTTCATTAAGGGAATCATTTGTCATTGCCCTAAGTGAGCCAAAGGGTGGCCAGAAAGTCACCACATTTGTAGGCCAGCAACACCCCTGCATTGGGATGAGTTGAGGCCAGATGGTCATCCCTTCACTTGAATAATCCAGATGACCTCCTCAGGTCCCAAAGTGACCCCTGAGCATACACAATGGGTTGAAGTGGATGCCAGATCCAAGTGCAGGTGACTGAAGGTGGACAACTGCCTTTCCCATGTACCCAGAACCATTGAAAAGCTCCTCAGGCAACACCACGCTTAGGAGATATTTCAGATGTTTCTTTGCTGAGAGACATAGTTTATGAATTGGGCTTCATTGCTTCTTCATGGCCATTCTGGAAGACATGCCACTCAAGCCAGTGAATATCCTAATCCAGTGGTGATAAACCTGTGGCTACAACCCTCCCTGTTGGCAGAGGAGCCAAGTGGCCACAGTAGCTAAGCATTAGATAATAGCACTACACAGGTCTACTTGCAATGGTGGCACTTTGTGATAAATAACTGACTTTTGGGTATCGGTCTCTAAAAGGTTCACCATCGCTGTCCTAAATCCTGCTAGGATCCTTTCATAAAGAAGAATATTTTATTTCTCACAGGCATCATTGGTACCTATTTATAACTTTACGTAGCATGAACTTTGAAAAAAATTTAGCAGAAGATAACAGAAGGCACACTTTGTGGTCATCTGAATCACTGTTTGCTTTTGACTACTTACTGTGAGAGATGTTTTGACCATCTCTCCGGCAGCTGGTATACTTTGTTTAAAATATAAACAACCTGACTCTTCATGATTGCAAGGAAATCTCAGTTCTGGGGACTGGGTGGGCCTAGTGTATGATACTCTGTTTAGCATTCATCCGTTCCTAAGTGCACACAGCTAACCATGGCCTGTGTCTACTGAAACAGCTCTGTGGTTTGTCAGACTGCAGTGAGGTGATGTTAACTGTTTCACGAGGTGCTCCCCCTGAAACAAAAACTGGGTGGATGGCACAGAAGCAAGTGACTAATATGCATCCAAAAATTCGGTGTGAAGGGTACTAAAGGCAAGTCAAAATAAAAGCTGGATAAAGCTTTGATTATGTGTAGATCCCACTATATGGTTACTTAAACGTGTTCCAGTTAATGAGATCTGTGAGTCCCAATTGGCTTTGTGGTTACATAAAGGAGATGGCAAATTTACTCCACTGAACCTGAATGCTGTTATACCACACAACAATTTTTGTCCTCTAAGGAGATTATCAAGTGTCAGTATTAGGATATTTTATCTAATTCCCAGACACAGTGCTGTTCTTGAAAGGAAGGATAATATGTTTTCTTAGTGGGGTTCTTCAAAGACCAGGATTCATTTGTCCTGGTAAGAAGTTTGCGCCTGTATTTAATATGCAATATCAATGTGTCTGAGACTCCTACATCAAAGCTTCTTCTAGGTAGTCATTATAAATCAGGAGTTCCGTCACCTTTCCTCTCTGTGCATCTTCCAGGGTACACGTGGATGTGTTTGGAGGCACTTTTGAGGATCCCTGCTACTTGGTAGCCAGTGTTAGCATCCCATGTATAGAGGTCATGCATGCAGCTAATAACCTATAAAATATAGGGCAGCCATCTCAAAACTAAGAATTTACCCGACATGCCAATAGTGCCAACTTTGAGAAACTCTGTTCTAGCATTTTCTGGGCATCAATGACAAAACCTTGGAAGGACAGAACAAGAACGTGGGACAGGGCTGGCCAGACAGCTCAGCTGACTAAAGCATCTGCTTAGGCAGAGTACAGCAGCCCGGGTTCAATCCCTGGTGCCCCTGGGTTCCAGTTGAGACTGGGTGTGATGGAACATGCTTGTAATCCTAGCTTTTGGGAGGCTGAAAACAGGAGGATCACTATCGGTCCAATCTATATAATGAGACCCTGTAGACCCAGTCCCAAATAATAAAAAAGAAAAAAAAAAGGAACTTAGGGCAGCAGAGCTGCATATTTCATATGTAGAGAGAAATGTGTCTTGGGTCTAGCAGTCTTAAGTACTAACTCCCTTTCGTATATGCAGTCCTGACAGAACTGCTCTGCAACACCAGTGAAAATTATGAACATGGAGAAAGCTAACCGGTATAAAATGGGGTCCTCACATTTCAGAGAAAATGACATCAGCAGTCATACCTCACATTTCTTGATCTGTGTTCTGTGCCTGTTGTTAGTCCCATGTTGTTCTCATCTTTTTATTCTTACACTGAATATTTTTCTCTAAAAAATGGCAACTTTCAAAACTCTGCCTCTTCTTTTGAAATGCAGCATATGCTTGTTTAAATGTTCCATGTGGCCAGAGTTCCAAACATAGGGCTTTTCACATTTGTTTTTCATCATTTTTGACAATTAGCCTCCCTTATTTCAATAAACAGCTCACTCCTAAAGAGTAGTTGTTAAGTGCCATTTATCTTTTCCTGGGTGGAGTAAAGATTTCCCATGAACAAGCATTTCACATTTTTTCTTTACAAAATGTTTTTCCAACTATTTTTTTCCTACAGGAAGAAAAGAAAGAGAAAAAAGATAGATAAGAAAAAAAAAAAGAGGAAAAATGTCAGAGTTGACTTGAAAGGCTAATTCATTAGTGTCCAGGTTTAAGGGAAGCCTCTTGATTCAGAACAGTCTTTATTTAACATTGTGGATACCGGTATAAGCAAATGAAATTCTACTTGGGTAATTATTCACAAAGAATTATATTTTAACCTAACATGCCTTTTTTTATGTATCAAGTACAGGGTCTTCAGGGTCTCACTACACATATTAGACTCACAGTGATCCTCCTATTTTCAGCCTCCCACGTGCTGGGATTACAAGTGTGTGCCACCACGCCCAGCCTCAGCAGCCATCTCAGCAGCCCCCAGAGCGGGATCCTGGTCCTGGGTCTCTGCACCCACCTAAGCAGGTGCTCTAGTCCACTGCGCTACCTGGCTGGCCCTCCTCCTAACACATCTTTGAGCACTCAGTTATAATCCTCTTTTACTGTATTAACAATCTTGAAACTTGAAAAAAACTCAGAGAATGTAGACACAGTTAAGTCATACATTTTAATAAAGACAAACATCAATTGTTATGTTGCATACTGACCAACTTAATTAAGGAATATTATCTTGGACCTGGCAAAGTATGAGTGTATCTAATTATTTGAATTTTTAAATCATCCCCATGTTCTGGACATAACAGCTAAGGACATTTTTTATTGGTGTTTTAGAAAGTGCTTATATAGAAGGAGGAAACTGCTTTTTCAAGGAGCATAATAGTACTTAAGATGATCCAAGATACATCTTACCTTTATCCAAACCTGAAAAACATAATGAAATTGAACAAAGCTTCTTCTTTTTAATTCTTTCTTTAATTTTTTATTGTAAGACAGGGTATACAGGGTGTTCAGGGTCTCACTACTAGATTGAACTCATAGTGATCTTCCTGTTTACAGCCTCCCAAGCACTGGCATTACAGGTGTGTGCCACCACACCCAGTCCAAATCACAGTCTCAGTGCGCCCCGGGAACACAGCCGGCATGGCAGGCCTGGGTATCGAACTCCCAGGCTCTGCACCTGCTTGCAGGCACTTTAATCTGCTGAGCTGTTTGGCTGGCACCTTTTTAATTTCTCTATCCTCATTTATGTGTGTGCCTTGAAAAGATATCAAAGCATTGAATATATATTAAATTCATTGTATTATTAAGGGACATACAAAGCAATATGTTCCTATGGTTTTGCTCCAAACTTAACCTTGACACCATCAAATGAAGGAAATGTTTTTATGTTAATAAGCTTGGAAGGAGGTTGACTTAGACTGAGCAAGAGTCTTTTTGACCCCTTTAACCTAGAACTGAGGAATAGGGTCCCTATGTTCACAGTGTTTTCATTAGAAGACCAGAATGTATATGCAACTGTAAATGTACAACCAATTGCACAAGGCATAAATATATCTATACAATGTAAACTAAATTATTATAAAATGTAAAATCAATTATATGACATGTAGATAAACTCAAGAGTTTCAGAGCTAGATTTATTCATCTGCTTTCTAAGGAACTTCTCAGTTGAAAGCTACTATTTTAGTGTGCCTTTTAAGATCTATCTTTCTCTCTCTCTCTCTTTGTTTCATCTGTAATCAACAGGGCATAGTTTAAGCATAAACCTAATCCTTCCACTTCAACCAGACTATAAATTTTTAAAAGAAATACTTTACAATCTAGATTTCCTGGTTCATGATATTATTGGTTTGTAAAGCAAGTTGGTCTGCCCTAGAGAAATTAAGTCTTCAGAATCCTGGTTGGCAAAGTCTTCAGTCCTTCACTGTGTTCCCCTTAGGGGATGGAAATGTCTCAGGTTGGTCTAGAGTGACTTTTCTCACTGTATAGTAGACCATGGCTCCAGGAAAAAGCTGCCAGTTGGCAGCCCATCATGAGAGGCCTGGTCAATTAGCAGGCTTCTGTTCAGTCCTTGCTCTTAATTGAGTACTGTAATTGCAGAAAGACGATGCTAACTGGGTGAGGTATAAATTTGGACACGTGAAACCCCTGGCCAGGGTCCAGTGGCAGCAGGAAGGGAGTCTGGGGGGCTCTAATCCTCTGCCTTAAATCTCCATATGTCCAGAAAACATATCAAATGTACATATAGCATTAAGTCAAGCAAACAGTGGGTCTTCTGTGGTTGTTAATTTCAGACAAATACATGATTCTCATCTAATTTTGTCTGTGACACTTTCACATATAAAAATGCTAAAATTTGGGACATTAAAAACGAAGGAGAGGAGACCCCCCTTGCTTCAGCTTGGACTTGTGACCCCAAGAACAAAATTGCTGAAGAAGACAAAGAAGGTGGATCACTGGAAATCAAGAAGGAGCTAACAGAGAAAAACTGATATTAGAGAGAAGCTAGAGAAATGCAAAGAAAAGAACAAAGCAGTCAGGAAAGCTCACCCAATCTCCCTGCTCAGGAGACCTGTCTGCACTGACACAAGGCAAGTCCAGAGATGGGTGGCAATCCCAGGGAGGAACAACAGACCATTAGAACCGCGAGACTGGTAGCTCCAGGACAAAGCTGCAGTTATTATGCTCTTCAAAAACGACATGTGAGTTTTATTTTGAAAGTGACTCCTTCCACAAGGTAGGCTAGATTTGGAAAAGAAATCCAGGGCAGTATTTGCCATATGTAGGAGTGTTTAATCCAGTAGTTATCTGGAAGGAGTTAACTGTTTAACAATGAGCCACAGGACAGCTACAGAAAGACCATCTCTCAGTCTCTGGTGTCACTCTACTACTATGACTGGGTAAGAGATGGTCATAAGATAAAGTCACAGAGAGGATATGGACTAGACACAGATCCTCTCCTGGAAAATTAAGCTCAGTCTATGAAGGATGCTGGGCCCATACTCTATGGTAAAAACCGAGTTTGGCTATGAGTGGGTTTCAGTGGGGTCTGGTCTGAAGGAACTGGTCTGAAGTTGTCTGCTTGAATGCCTGCCCCACTGCTACACCCAACAGGGAAGCCCACGGTCTGTTGTTTGCTCTCCATATTTATCAAGATGGGCAGGGATATACCTCAGCTTTGATGGTTGCTACAATTCCAAGGTATATGGATGGGGTGATTGTTATTTCAGGGTGGCAGTTATCTCAGAAAATACAGGTTGCAAAGGTAGATGGAGAAAGTGGTGACTTGGGGTGACCGACTCATGACAACAGGGGCTGCCAGAGTTTCTGCAGTGACTCTGCAGTATCAAGGGGAAGTAGGGGAAGTAGGGCAGTATCAAGGATTTACCTGGGAAAGTGTGAGTGTGGAAACAAAACAGGGCTTAGCAGTGATTCACTGACTGACCCACTGCCAAGACTGCAGCCTCCGGGAGGATATCATTCATTCAAAAACAAAGACATTCTTTTAGGACACCTCCTTTTTTTCCTTTGTTCATTAGTTTCTTGAGGTTTGCTTTTTTGTTTTCTTCTGTTTTTCTTTTTCTCAAAAAGAGACATATGCTATTGCATAAAGCAGGCTTAAGTAACACTAAAGAATCAAAATTATTCTATATATAGTATCTGCTCTTAGTGCAATGAAACTAAAAATCAATTGCAAAAACCCCACAGAAATTATTCAAACAGAAGAAATTAAATAATAAACTCTCAAATAATTAATAGTTTACACAAGAAATCATGGAAAAATTTAGATGGCTTCCAGAATGAAATGATAACACCAGTAACATATATTAAAGCCTAAGAGACACAATGGAAACAGTCTTAAGAAAAGAGCTATAACTGTGAATGCTCACATCACAAAAATAGATTGAGTCCAAGTACCTAACTTAATAACACAAAGCAAAGTTCTAGAAAAACAATAATACAAATACAAAATAGTATGAGGGAAGAAAGTATAAACAGAAACTGCTGAAGTTGAGATACAAAGCAATACAAAGGATAAATAAATTGAAAAGCTAGTTATTTGAAATAGTGAACAAAGTAGACAAACCCTTAAACAACCTTGACAATAAAGGAAATAAAATGCAACTAAAAGTAAAAAGATAAAATTATAATAGATACCACCAAAAATCCAGATTATTAATAATTACTTGAAAAACTGTGCTACATTAAAGTGGATAATTCAGAAGAAAAATAGATTCCCTATATACATTTCAATTACCAAAACTGAATCAAGAAGATATAAAAACTCTGAATTATCCAATAAGAAGCAGGAAAATTGAAGCTATATTTAAAAAATATGTTAAATAAGAAAAACCAAGGTCTTACTGGATTCATTGTTGAAATCAACAAAAAGTTCATGGATAATTTAATAGCAGTACTCATGAAACTAATAAAATTGAAAAGAAAGAAATACTCTGAAATATTTTACAGTAAGTTAGCATTACCCTGATTCCAAAACCAGAGAGGGACCCAACCAGAAAAACAAACTGCAAGTCAGTCTGTTTCATGAACATAGACATAAAGACACTCAACAAGATACTGAAAAGCAGAATGTAACAAATCATCAAAAAGATAATGGATAATGTCCAAATTGGCTTCATCCCAGAGATGCAAGAATGGTTTGACATGCACAAGTCAGTAAGTGCAATGCATCACAAGAACAGAACCAAAGATGAAAATCATATGATCATTTCAATAAATGCCAAAAAGACTTGGATGTAACCCAACATCTTTTCATGATGAAAATACTAATGCAAACAGGTATAAGATAACATGTAGCCATGTGTGATGGCACACACTTGTATTTCCAGCACTTGGAAGACTAAGATAGGAGGATTATTGCAAGTTTGAGACCACCCTGGGCTGCAAAGTGAGCTCAAGACCAACCTGAACTACCCAGTGAGATCTGTCTAAAAAAAAAAACCAAAAAACTAGGCAAAAAGTGTATAACTTATCTCAACTGACAAAATCCATTTATGACAAACATACTAATAATAACATATTAAATAGGTAAGAACTAAAAGCTTTTCCTATAAAATCAGAAATAAGACAAAGATGTCTATACAACTACAATTGAAGATAGTATTTGAGACGTTTGCTAGAGCACTTAGAAACAAAAAGAGATAGAAAGAAAAGATATTTGTGTAGGAAAGAAATCAAAATGTCATAATTTGCCGTTGACATAATCCTTTCTATAGGGGAAACAAAAAATTCCACCAAAAGAGTCCTAGAAATAATAACCAAATTTGTCAGTGTAGCAGGATAGAAAAATTATACCCCCAGCCTAGTAGTATTCCTGTAGACCAATAATGAACTTGCCAAGACAAGAAATTAGGAAAACAACATAACTTTCAATAGCTTCAAGAATAATTAAATGCTTAGGAATTAACCTAACAAATGAGGTAGAAGACCCCACAGTACTGTGAAAAGATGACTTCAAAGAGGGCATCAGAAAAGGGAAACATATCCCTTGCTTCTGGATCAGCAGAGCCAATCTTGTCAAAATGCCCATATTTCCAAAACTGATGTCTAGTTTTAATGTAATCCCAATAAAATATCAATAATATTCCTCACAGAGCTAGAGAAAATGATCCTAAAATTCACATAGAACCAAAAGAGACCTAGAATAGCAAAGAAAGTCCTGGGCAACAAGAATGTGGTAGGAGGCAACACAGTCACTGAAGATGTAGGAGTGGACAAGGCTTTCTGCACTGAATCCTGACTGCCCAAGAAATAACATCAAGTACTAACAAGAGGGATCATATCAAATTCTAAAACTTCTGCACAGCAAAGGAAGGAACAAAAAGAATGAAGAGCCACTCTACATGGTTGAAAAAAATTATGCCCAGCTATGCTTTGGACAGAGGACTAAAATCTAGAATATATAAAGAACTCAAACAATTTAGACACAACCTAATAAAAAAGAAACAGATTTCTTTCTCAGAAAAGAAGTACAAATGGTTGATAAATACATGAAAAAATGGTCGGTATGTCTGGACATTAAATAAATTTAAATGAAAGTACACTGAGATTCTGTCTTACTCCAGAAAGAATGGCTATCATCCAGATAATCAAATAATAACAAATGCTGCAAGATCTGTAGGGGAAAACTATTTCTTCCATGTTGATAATGGAAATGTAAACTAGTACATTATGCTTTATGGAAATCAGTATGGAGATTCCTCAAAAAGCTAGTCAGAAATTCCATTTTACCTGGTTATTCCTCTTCTAGATATCTATCTTAAGTATTAAACATATCATATTACAGTGATACAGGTACACCCACAATTAATGTAATATAAATGGTAAACATATACCAAAAAATTGAGGAAATAAAAAGAAATGCTAAAACTTTCACTGCTTATGCTTATGGGAAAACAGTTTTCGGTTTAAAACATATTGATGTTAAATTTGTTCACTGATATAACTATGTTAATATTGAACCTCTCTGAGGTATAGAACTCATGAAAAAAACCTTTATCCAACTGTCTCAGTTACCTTTCTCTTGTTGCTGGGGGCAAAATACCAGAGGTTTATTTAGCTCACAGTTTGTGGTGGTTTCAGTCCATACTTGGCTTCCTCTGAGGCAGAGTGGCACATGACAGAGGGTAGCCATTCATGGCAGCAGAAAATAAGATAGAGCAAAGGAAGGAGCAGCAGCAGCTGCCTCTCTCCTTGCCTTATAAGCAGGCAGCTCTGGGCTGGGCGTGTAGAACTCACACAACGTCCATGCCTTCCTCTTGCTCAGGATGAGAATGTTTGCAAAGTAAGAACCATGGCTTCCTGCTGAGGCGATTAAACTTCTAGACTTCTCAAGTTGACATACTGTATCAAGCAGTACATCAACCAATGAAAATTTTTTAAAAATATATGGAAACATTTATAGTATCTAGGGATATAAGAAATTGAGTAAACACTCTGACTAGAATTATCCTAGAAAAATAGAAGACACACAGTAGATAAATAGAAGACACACCTTCATTCATGATTGCTTCTGTGAACAGTTCAGTTCACAAACAAAAACATTCAGAAAACTTTTGGTTCCATTTGCAAACTGCATCCAGTGACTAACATGACAGGCAATGTTCTCCACACAAACATGAACCTGGTTCTCTTCCTCAGAATTGGGGGTGGATTAAATTTATGAAGGGAAATTTTGGCAAAACTTTGGGGTCCTACCGTATTAAGAATTATAGTATATTATTAACAAATTATTGGTATGCATGTAGAAAAAGAAGCAGTGATTATACAGAAATTGGAAAATTGCAGGAATTACTTAAAAACAAATCATCCCAAATGTAAATAATTTTCTACTTACATGTACTATGGAGGGTGTTAAATAAGAAAGCTGTAGGTATGATACTTCATTTAGTAGCGCATTAGATAAAGCTTTCGTTAAGGGAACTGTTGCATAGTTATGTAATCAGATCACTGGGCCTAGAATTGGAAAATCCATCTGATTATCTCATAACTTATATAGTTGTTTCAAAACTATTTCTTTGAGTACTCTAGAAAATAAACACACCTGTTTCAGTATTTTCAACTTCATTTTAAAATTAATGAATACTTGACAGTAATATGAATGGCAAACTAAATGTTAGATTAAACAAACAAACAAACAAAAACAACCAAGTAGCTTCGGTGACTGTTTACCAGTCAGTGGATAAATGTTACATTTATGTCAAAATTCCAGTGAGCTTACTGTTAAGAGACCTATGCTATAATAATGTCTGTAAGTATAATATCATGTATGTACCTTCTATGATACCAAAACATTATGAAAACAGTTTGCAATGTATTAATTTATCAAACCCATCTTATCAAGGTATCTTAAAACTGTCTCACTGATATTTGTACTTCAATAAAATAAAAATTAAAAAAAATTCCAGTGAGCAACCTGTCTAAATCCCATCATGTTCAATAAGTCAATACATTTGGTAGAGATGTAGAAGTGTTAATTATTAAAGTTATGCCTAATCATGAGAGTATAGCTCCTCAATATAATTTCAAATTATCATTTGTTTTATGTCATAAAGCTAAGCCAAAACAATATCAGATTTATGCAATATGACATAAAAGTTCTATCATTAAATTATAAAATGTAAATAAAATCATTATGGGATGGAGAGCTGACTAACAGCACCGAGAAGATAAAAGCATCGAAGAATTACATATAAATCAAATAGGAGACTAAATTCTGAGGGTTTAAAGAATTCTTTCTGATATAAATATTTTACTTATTTCAATAAACAAGCATTCAGTAAATTTTGTCTCTGCCCTTCACGAGGTCATACGGAGACAGGAGTAACTCACAGTCTGTGCTGTGGTACATATATGGCATAAAACTTCTAAATCACAACGAAGAAGAGATTTTTCAGATGCATGTGTATATCCAAGTATAGCTACACAGGTGAATGGAATTTGAAGAGGCACCACTGCACAAAATCAGATATTGTGGAACTTACTGGAATTAATCCAGTCAAACAAGAAGATGAATCACTCCAGATGAAGTCAGGGCACAGAAGTATGTGGCATATTTGAAGAGCACTGAAGCCCATCCAGATGGCTCAGCAGATTTAAGCACCTGTTTAGGCAGAGCTCAGGGCTTGGGGTTTGATCCCCAGCACCACAAGCCATGCCAGCTCCACCCCTGCGGCACACTGAGGTGGGGATTGAGACTAGGTGTGGTGGCGCACAACTGTAATCTCAGCACTTGGGAGGCTGAAAATGGGATCAGTATGAGTCTGATCTACCTATCTACATAGCGAGACCCTGGAGAACCTGCACTAAACACATAAAAAATAAAACAAAATAAAAATGAAGAGCACCACAAAATTTACAAAGTGAAAGTTCAGGATTGCTATCTGTGCCAGGTTATGAAAATATTTTCATCCAATGAATTGTTTGGACTTTATCCTGAAAGCAATGGAGAAAATATCACAGAATTTTTTTAAAAAAATTTATTCATTTTAATGAGAAAAAAAGATAAAGTAGCAATGAAACAGTTTTAAAACAGGTTAGTAGGGTGTTTACAGTTATAAATACATTGCATATTGGAATCTTCATAGTAGATATTTGGAGGACAAGATGCAGACATATCTTGTCTAAACAATTTTAGTACAAACTTTTATTCTCAGTGAACTAAGAGAAAGTAGCTGTATATCTAAATCTTTTGTGTATATATATATATTTTTTCTTCCCTTTTTTTTTTCACATGAAAGCTGCCCTTTATTTACACTTCTGTGGAGTTAGTAACCCTTCACAGTAGGTTGCCTAGCAGCTGATAGCTAACCTTAACCAGACAGGACATTCATCTCAGGAGTGAGGTAGCTTCTTTGCTTTAGGAACTGGGCCAAGTCCTGCCTACATATATTTGATTGACTTCCCAGCTTAATGACTCCCAACATATCCCCTTTTTCATTTTAGTTTTTCAGACATGGGTATTCCACTGCAGTTAGAGAAGCTGAATTTGGAAAAGTCTTTAAAGGACCTTTTTGTACTTGAAACCAGTCTAAAGATTGTAGATACGTGAAAGCAGCAAAATAACCTATAGTCCATAATAGTAGTGAGTAATCAGCACAACTGGAAAATGTCTAAAGCAGTTAACTTGAGTCTTTTACAGTTCAGCACATTAATATAGCTTTACTTTTTTACTCCTGGCTACACATTTTTACTCCTGCTGGATGGTTAAGACCAGGTTAAAACAAGACCTATATAATTAAAAATGTAACTTTTGTATCTGACAAGGTCAATCAAATCCCCTCAGGATTTATGCTGCAACCATCTACTACACCTTGTAGATCTTTTGTCAGTGTCAGCCATCTGAATGAGTCATGGCCATTGCTTGAACAATTTGCTCTCTATAAAAGCCTGAGAGATTTTTTTCTCTCTAGGTGACTTTCTTTAGGCACACTATACATCATTGATCACTTTCCTCTGTGGCCCCGTAATCTCCTTGATTAGAAAATTTAGGGCAGCACTGAGTTATAGGTGTCACAGCACAGGTTCTTCTATTCCTGAGTCCTTACTGACCCTAAAGGGCTAGGGCCAAAATATTGACTATCCTTGTAGCCCCATTATTTCCCTAATTTTTGGTCTGTAAACTTGTTAAACATCCAAAAGAGAAGCTTAATAATATTATTATCCTGTAACAGATGCAGTTGAGCTTAACATCATTATCTGTATAAATATCAAATGGCTTAGACATAACATGGAAGGAACTGCTATTTTCCAGCAACCATGGGTATTCTAAAATTGAAATCGTTACGTAATACGAAAAGAAACAATTACATATTTTTACACAGAAATTTAGAAATCAAACCATGTATAACATTGTATAGCAGGACAATCCTATTATTTTTTCTCATCACTTATTTCCCTTTATTACTTTAAAAAATTACTTTAAAGAGAATATAGCAATAATTGATATGACATTAGAAGCAGTATGAATTTAGAGGACCAAAATGATAGAAATTTAAAAAATTATTTTAGCGTTACACATTACTATCCTCAGTATATTTGCTTAGTTCACAGATAGGAGCATAAAGAATTACTCAGGTGAGAATTCTACCCATTAACTGCTATTTTCAAGAACTTGATGGAGATTCTCAGGAAAATTGCTTTAATTATCTTGCTTAAATGATTGTATGGTTTTGCTCCTGCCATATTTCCTAACTTTTCTTCATCTTTTTTCATTATTTAAACCTCAAGTTCTCACTTTCCATTTCACTGTGTTATACCTTACAATTTTTATTTCTTCTTTTGAGTTCTTACACCAGGGAGACAATATGATATATACACATGTGGGTCTGGCTTATTTCACTTATGAGTAATATCTTCAAGTTACAACTACTTACCTACAAAGGCTTTGAGTTTATTTTTCCTTATAGCTGGATAATACTCCATTGTACAAAAACATCACACATTTTTCATCCATTCCTCAGGTGACAGACACTTTGGTTGTTTCCAAAATTTGGCTATCACAAGTTGTGCAGCAATGAACATAGGTGCACTTATATCACTATGATATGATGTTTTCAGTTATTTTGGTAAAATTCCCAGAAGAGAGATAGCTGGATTGAATGGGATTTCCAGTCCTAGTTTTTTTCAGGAGTCTCCACACTGATTTCCATAGTGGTTTTCACACCAGCAATGGAGAAGGGTCCCTTTTTCCCTGCAGCCTCTTCAACATTTGTTGTTGGTTGATTTGTTTATGATAGCCATTCTTTCTGGGGTAAGATGGTATCTCAGAGTTGTTTTAAGTTGCATTTCATGAATGGCTAGTGATGTGGAGCATTTTTTCAGGCATTTATTTGCTTCTTGTATTTCTTCCTGTGAGAAGTGCATGTTCATCTCAGATGCCCATTTTTGGATTAGGTCCTTAAATTAAGGGACACTAATATTTTTTAGTTCTTTACAAATTGTAAATAGAAGAACTTTGTCAGAGTGCTTATTAGTTAAGATTTTTCCAATTTTCTGGTTGTCTTTTCACTCTGTTGGTAGTTTCTTTTTAACGTGCAAAAACTCCAATAAGGGGAGTTCCCAGGTATTAAATTTTCAAGTACTTCCCATGCAGTTTGATTTTTTTCATGAACTGTTTGCCTATGCCTTCATGATTTTCCCCTACTTTCTCTTCCAGGAGATTTAGTGTTTCTGTTTAATGTTTAGATCTTTACTCCATTTTGACTTTAGTTTAGTGCATGGTGATAGAGCTGCATCAAGTTTTAGTTTTCATCATGTAGAGAGGAAGTTTTTCCAGTACCACTTGTGAAAGTGGCTATCTTTCTTCCAATAAGTATGTTTGGCCCCTTTGTCTAACAAAAGATGGCTGAGTGTGTTTGTATCTGTATCTTCTAATCTATTTCATTGATCCTCTGGTCTTTTTCTGCAACACAGTAGCTTTGTAGTATAATTTCAAGTCAGGAAATTAATGCCTTCTGCCTTCCCTTTGTTGCCCAGGATTGCCTTTGCTATTCTAGGTTTTTTCTGGTTCCAAATAAGCTTTAGGAATGATTACTCTAGTTTTCTGATGTATGTTGGCAGTATTTTGATAGAGATTGCATTAAGTTCTGTATAACAATTTTGGGAGTATGGTCATCTTCACAATGTTGGTTCTTTCTATTCAGGAGCAGGGAATATCTTTCCATTTTCTGAAATCATCTGTGATCTCTTTTTTAAGAGTACTATAATTTTCATTGAAATGATCATTGACTTCTTTAATTAGATTAATTTCTAAGTATTTCATTTTTCATGGTGCTATGGTAAAAGGTATTGTTTCTCTGATTTCCCTTTCAGTGTGTTTGTTGTCTGTACAGAGGAATGCTATTGCCTTTTGAGTATTGACTTTGTATTCTGCTATGATACTGAATTTGTATATCAAATCTAGTAGCTTCTTGGTGGAAATTTTTTGGGTAGAGTATCATGTCATCTGCAAATAATGAGAATTTAGCTTCTTCTTTACCTATTCTTATTCCTTTTATTTCTCTCTTTTGTCTAATGGCTCTAGCTAATGATTCCAGAACTATATTGAACAGGAGTGGTGATAGAGGACATCCTTGTTTTCTACAAGATCTGAGAGTAAAAGATTTCACTATTTTCCCATTTATAATTGTGTTAGCCATTGGGTTGTCATAGATGGCTTTTATCAGATTGAGGTAGAGGCCATCTATTCTAATTTTCTGGAAGACTTTGAACATGAATTGTCCCTCGCATCCTCGCCAGCAAGGAAGACGCGACCACTGGTTGTCTCTGCAATGCTTTATTCTTCCATGGATTGAGTAGTTCTTCTCCTTCTCCTCCTGCTCCTCCGCTCCTCCGCTCCTCCACTCCTCCGCCCCTCCACCCCTCCGCTCCTCCTCTGCTCCCGCTCCTGACCCGGGCAAGCCCGCCCCAAGCTATATACCACAAGGCATCTAAGCCTGGAGTGACACGTGGGCGCAGCCAATTGGTCCAGATACGCGGAAGGGAGCCACAGTCTTTGCCTTAGCCATATAAGGAGTTGTTTACTACAGAGAGCACTCACCCAGCGGGGGGTGGAAGGTGGAAGCTGGCTCCGTCTTTTAAGGAGCGGCTATTCGTAGCTCTCTACAATGAATGAGTGTTAGACTTTGTCAAAAGCCTTTTCTGCATCAATTAAGATGATTGTGTGGTTTTAGATTTGGCTCTATTAATACAGTGTATTACAGATTTGCATATGTTGTAGCACTCTTGCATCCCTGGCATGAATCTTACCTGGTCATGGTGTGCAGAAGAATGGTGTGCAAATTATCTTAATGATTTTCTGTATTCTATTTTCTATGGTTTTATTCAGGATTTTTGCATCTATGTTCATGAGAAAGATTGGCCTATAGTTCTCTTTTTATAGTTACATCTTTCTCTGATTTTTTTTTATCAGTATAATACTTGCCTCCAAAAAAGATTTTGGGAGAATTGTTTCCTTTTCACTTTCATTGACGAGTTTGAGGAGTATAGGGATTATATCTTCTGTAAATTTCTTGTAGAATTCAGATGTTAGTCTATTTTTTTTTTTTTTTTAATTGGTGGAACTGGGGATTGAACTCGGGCCCTTGCGCTTGCCAGGGAAGTGCTTATTCCACTGAGCCATCTCCCTGGCCCTTATTATTTTGTTATTGAGAGTTCTTATATCTTCTTGATTCAGGTTTGGCAATTTTTATCTTTCTAGGAATCTGTCCATTTCTTCTGTGTCTTTGATTTGGTGAGAGTAAAGATTCTCAAAGTAGACATTGATGATCTTGTCAGTTTCCAAAGGGTCTGTGGTAATTTCATCCTTTTTGTTCCTAACATATTGCTTAAATTTGAGTTTTTTCTGCCCTCTTTTTGATGAAGTTAGCTAGAGTCTTATCAATTTTATTTACTTTTTCAAAAAGCCAGCTTTTTAATTCATTAATTGTTTGCATTGTTTTCTTTGTCTCAATTGCATTAACTTCTGGTCTAATCTTCATAATTTCTTTCCAATATTGGGCTTTGGGTTTAATTTGCTTTTCTTTTTCTAGATGTTTGAGGTGAAGCATTAAGGTATTTATTTGTTCCTTTTGTTTTCCTAATGTGTGAGTTCACTGCTATAAATTTCCCTTTAAGAACTATTTTCTTTGTATCCCATAAATCCTGGTAAGTTATGCTTGTATTTTCTTTGAATTGTAGATATTGTGTAATTTCTTATTTAATTTCATCTGTGACCCATTGGTTGCTTAGGTTGGTGTTGTTTAATTTCATTTAATTATGAGTTTTTTATTGTTTCTTTTGTCACTTATTTCCAGTTTTATTGCACTGTGGTCAGATAATATGTCTGGGACAATTTCTGTTTTCTTGCATATACTTAAGCAAGACCTATGAACTAATAGGTGGTCTATTTTAGAAAATGCCCCATGTGCCGCTGAAAAAAAATTGTATTCAGATGTGGTTGGGTGGAACACTCTGTGTACACCTACAAAATTCATTTGTTCCAAATTCTGCTTCAGTTCTACTATTTCTTCTTTGCTAATTTTTGGTCTGGTTTACCTATCTTTTTGGTATAAATGGGTATTAAGGTCTCCTGTTAAGACCGTAGTACTGGATACTAGATTTTTCATGTCCATTCAGATTTTTCTTTTGTAGTTGGGTGTTACCATGTTTGGTGTGTGTATATTTATGAATATTACTCTTCCTCTTGGATTTTTCACCTATCCAGTGTACAGTTGCCTTCTTTATTTCATTTGATCATTCTTAGTTTGAAGTTGAGGCTGTCTGCGAACAGGATTGCTACCCTTGCTTTTTTCTGAGGTGCTGGGGCATGTAGTAGTATATTCCATCCTTTGACTTTCAGCCTATGAATTTCTTTATGAGTTAAGCATGTTTCTTGTATGCAGCATATTGGTGGATTTTGCTTCCTAATGTACTATGCCGGTCTATTTCTTTTAATTAGTCAGTGGAGTCCATTTACATTGATAGCTAAAGTTGAGATGCATTGACTTATGATTGACATGTTATTACCTGCTGTTGTTTACTTCTTTTTCTCCTGTGTCTAGTTCTTTGCCCTATTTTGTGGGTTCTTTCCATTCTAATTATAGAGTTGTGGCCCTCTCATTTTGGTCCCTCTCTAGAATATCTTGTAGTATTGGCTTTGTCAATATGAAATTCATTAGTTGTTCTATGTCATGGAAATATTTCATTTCTCCATCAAATTTGAAAGAGAGTTTTGCAGGGTATGGCAGTCTGGGCTGAAATTTCTTTTTCTTGAAGTACTTGAGCATTACTCCACAGTCTTCTTGGCTTGATGGTTTGTGAAGAGGATTGTGCTATTATTCTAATGGGTTTTCCTTTCAATGTGATCTGTGTCTTTTGTCTCACAGCTTTTATTATATTGTTCTTCTGTTGGATTTCTGAAATCTTGATTATTATATGTCTGGGTGTGTTTTTAATTGTGTTGATATTACTTGGAGTTCTTTATGCTTTGATTACTGAATGTCAGATTGTTTCCCATATTGGGAAGTTTTCTGCTGTTTTTCTGCTCATATTGTTTTTATATCATTGGTATTGACTCTTTCTTTCTCATGGATGTCTATTAGTCTCTCGTTACTCATCTTTGCATTGTCTTGCAGATGGTGAGCTATTTTTTCCTGCATCCTAGTTGTTTTTAAGAGATCTTTTCTTGCCTTTTCACTAGCTGCAATGGTGTCTTCTTGGTCTGAAAGTCTGTCTTCACTTTCATTGAAACAACTTTGCAAGTTTGTGATTGAGGTATTAATTTCCTGCATATCTCTTTAAATCTGCTTCTTGCATTCTATTTATTTCCTATACTGTAGGATTCCATCATTTTTCCATTCTCCTCTATTTTTTATCAGTGTCTTTTTTTTTTTTTTTTTTTTTTTTTTTTTTTTTTTTTTTTTTTTTTTTTTTTTTTTTTTTTTTTTTTTTTTTTGTCTTTTTGAGACAGGGTCTCGCTATGCAGTTCAGGCTGGCTTTAAGCTCACTTTGTAGCTCAGGCTGGTCTCGAACTCACAACAATCCTCCTGCCTCAGCCTCCCGAGTGCTGTATCAGTGTCTT